>JAJJWW010005669.1:0-75824 GCA_023531295.1 Papaver armeniacum | reverse complement strand
TGGGAAGTGCTTTGGATAAAAAGCACTTTAGTTTTTTTTACCAAACACCAACTTCAAAATTTATTGACATATATAGGTTTTAAAAGTGCTTTTAAAAAAAATAAGCATTATCAAACTCAACCTAAGGGAGGTTTTGATGAGAGTGAGTCTTCCGGCTGGAGTTAAGCATTTTGTCATCCATCCTTTAGCTTTTCGGGCTAGTCTTTGTAGGAGGGGAGCGAAGGTTTGATTGGAAGCTCTACCATGTTTGAACTGGACTCCTAGGTAGGTTGGAGGTTTTGAAGTAGTCGTCATATTGAAGAATTGCTGAAGTTCGTTTACCTTGATCGGGTCTAGATTTTGGTGGTGGATGATTATTGATTTGGAAGTGTTAACCATCTGTCCAGCAGATGTGTTATAGGAGTGGAGTAGGGTTTTAAGGTTTTGGTTACTCTGGTTGGAAGCTTTATATGTGATCAATAAATCATCTGCATACATTAAATGAATAATAGGTGGTGCTTTTTTTGATATGTTAAGTCCCCGAACTAACTTTTGGTTTTGAAGGTTTCCTAGATTTGTAGATAGAATTTCCGCACAAATGATGAAAATATAGGAAGATAGCGGGTCTCCTTGTCTGATACCTCTGGTTGGAGTGATGTAGCCATGGGGTGTACCATTTATGTTGATTGAGTATGTCACTGTTGTGACGCATAGCATAATGTAGTCAATAAAGGCTGATGGAAATCCAAGTTTTGTAAAAGAGGTTTTGATGAATCCCCAACCTAAGCTATCATAGGCTTTCTGGATATCTAGTTTGAGAGCTATTTTTGGATCTTTGGTGAGGTTCGAGGTTTTGATATGATGGAAGAGTTCTCCTGCAATTGCTATGTTATCGTGTATTGATCTTTGTGGAACAAAAGCACTTTGGAAAGGACTTACTAAAAAGGGGAGAAGGGGTCTAATTCGGTTGACTAGAATTTTTGAAATTATTTTATATGTGACGTTACAGAGCCCTATGGGTCTGAACTGAGATGGTTTCCAAGTTCTATCTGTTGGAAGTTTTTTCCATACAAACGGATTTACTTTCTTTTCTTAATTCTTGATTTCCACACTGAAAGAAAAAGAAATGATTTAGGAACCGTGATTACATTTTGAGAAGAATGGTGGGACCCACTTCTATCTTTACCAATTTCGGTGTTAAGAACGTAGGGTTCGGCTTGTTAAATTTTTTTCGGGACAAAACAAAGTATAAAACTTCGGTGTGCTTAATATCTTCCTCTCTTTTTTTTTTAATGCGAAGTATAATATCTTCCTTCTTAATATCTTTGTAAATACATCAAGCGAACTTGTAACAGAGTAGCAAATAGTCTAGTTAAGTTCGCCATGAAGCATTTTATAGATAAGTCTTGGTTTAAACAGCCTCTTTTTTGTATTTTGGGGAAACTTTTTCCTTTCTGTAATGTTTAAGTTATGTTGATAAAATCTCTGCTTTCAAGAAAAAACAAAAGACACAAAAAAAAACTCAGATATCATGCAGGATACGGTTTAAATTTCTACAAAACGGCACAAGTGTTGTTATTCATATTTTATTCATACCATATTTTCTTATATTTATGTTGCAAATTACGGATTTCCGGACGCTCTTTCGAATGAAAATGTGTTCAACTGAGTTCGGAGGGAAGAAGTTTTCTTCTAACCGTAATAGTACGGAATTTGCTTCTCTTTTTGTTAATTGGTAAAGAAAGAATTATAGATTAAAAAACAAGAGGGTTCAAATCGATTGAACCACCCTACAAGAGTAGCAAAATAAAAATAAAATAAAAGCAAATATCCAGCAACAAGCTACTAGATCAATGAAAATTAAGAAGAAATAAAAAATTGACTAGAGTAGTTAACCATAACAGACTGATAGTCTAGATTTTCAAAATCTTTATGCACCAAAAACCAAGTGAACAAGTAGTATTTAGCATTCGCGAAAATTGTAACGATAGTGTTTTCTTTGCATTGGAAACTCAAGAACTTCCTCTCTTGCAAAATGTTCCACATGAGAACATATGGAATGAAGTTACATTATGTGACGCTTGTCTTATCAAAAAATTATCGATGATAGGAGTGAAGAGTGGAAATTATATCATTAGAGTGAAAGTAAAATTAAGCTTTTCTTGAAAAATAGCCAAAAATCGTTTTTCAAAAGAACAATGAAGTAAGATGGCAGGTAGATTCAGACTCGTGGCAGAAAAAGTTGCCTTATTTTTGTAGACTCTTTCATTTTGGGGGTGCATTTGAACTAGGATGGAAGAGTATCACAATATTGTGTGAACCATTGATTAGATAAATAGATGGTCGGGGTCACCCATAATCACATAACTAACACGGAATATACCCATGTTCCATGATGAATGCTAGTCTTAGAGCACTGCTCGGTCGAACTCGCAAGCATTGCTATCTCAAGCTTGTTTGTCAAGTTTAGTTGTCAAAACTATAAGTCTTTATTTCTAGTCTACTTGTAACTATGTCTCGGATTAGGATATAATGTGTAGTTGAGCTTTAGACTTCACGGCGTTCGTTGATTGAAGACGAAGAACTACTAAGGGGGGCTTGTGGAACTTCATCAACAAAAGGTATGTGGAGACTTGAACTCATCTATCACTCATAAGTCTATTATATTCTATCTCCTATTGAGACAAAGTCGTATAGCTATATAGACTTTACATTATACACATTTGATATTTCGAGTTGAGTTTAACTCGCTTATATATTTCTCGAAATATGTGTTGGAAAACTTATTGCTTTAACCGCTTTCATCATTATTATTGACGAAAGTCAAAAGATGATCATGTGAAAATCACTTGGTAACATCTTACATGATTTGTGTGAGACAGTCATTTGATGTAGACTCGGAATGTTTCGTATTGATCATTCGATCACTTGAAAATTGATTATAAGCTAATAGTTTGTGTGAGATAGCTATTGTCGTCTTCTAAGAATGTTTCAATGATTGAAATGGGACTTAATATCTAAAACCCATGTTTAGATACATTACGGTTTGTGTACTAAGTGTGCAAACTGTTTTGTTGGAATTCAAGACCGGAAGTTAAGTTTGCATACCCGTTCGCAAACTTATTCAACTGTTAAAGTCGGGGTACTTAAGTTTGCATACCCATTCACAAACTGATTTAATTGTTGAAGTCCGGGAACCAAGTTTGCGTACCCGTTTGCAAACTGTCGGCTTGTGACCAATGTCCGGAACTTAAGTTTGCGTACCCATTTGCAAACTTAAGTGGTTCAAGTTTTCAAATCAAGTATGATTTCATACTCATGAACAAATACATTTATATATATTAAGAAACGCAATCTTTGCAAATCGTGGCTAAAATGTTCATGAACGGATTCTTTTGAATCAATCCGATTTTGCTTCAACTTTCTCTTGTATACTTCTATGAGAATATAAACAATTGAACAACTCTATGAGTAACACAATTATATTCATTTGATTATCAATTGATCTAGACGTGTTAAGATTAACATGGTTAACACTAAAGTGTTCATATGGCTAACTTCGGTTACCAGTTATTGAGCCAACTCAATATACAGGTTTAGGTATGGTTACTCATATCTAAATGAAGGTATATTTCATTTGTGTGTAACAAGCTAAGACCATCTAACGGTGGAAAGATATTAGCTTGAATCTTGAATCAGGTTTCATCTAACGGTGAATATTGATTGATTTGTTTCAAAGTTATCAAACCCTGATTTGAAGACTGTATAAGGGAGAACTCTAGAAACTGGGAAACCTAATCCCCACACCTCTTGTATGATACTAGTTGCCGCTAGAGTCGATTCTCCTTTAACCTAGTTTTTCCGAAAACCATTATAGGTTAACGACTTAAAGATTTCATTGGGATTCTGAAGCCAGACCCAACTATTTTCTCCGTAGTTGCGTGTTCTAATCTTACTTGTTTCATCGTATTGAGTACTATCTTCTCTAAGATTTTCTCGAGATTTATCTCCGATAGGTAAGATATAAAAATCAATCACAAAGCTCTTCGTCTCATCCTTTGTGATACCACAATAAATTGTTCTCCTACCATATAGTTAAGTTATTTTGAGGTGATTGATATTTCTAGGCTTTTCTTCGGGAATATAAGACTGGATTATCAGTTGGTTCCTGTTATCAAAAGACGGAACAAACTTCGTAGGCATTTCTGTGGGAGACAGATTTATCTATCAAAATAGAATTTTCTAGTGGGAGACAAATTTGTTTATCAAGTCGTCGACTTTGGGTCGTAACAACTCTTAGTTGTTGGTGAGATCATCTAAGGGAATCAAGTGCGTAGAGTCCTGCTCGGATTCAGAGGCGTAAGGAACGCAACTGTACTTTAATTAGTGTGAGATTGGTTAGGTCTCAACTACATTCCAGTCCGAAGTTAACTTGTAGTAGGCTAGAGTCTATAGCGGCTTAATACAGTGTGGTGTTCAAATATGGACTAGGGTTTTTCTGCTTTTGCGGCTTCTTCGTTAACAAAGCTTCTGGTGTCTGTGATATTTTTTTTCCGCAATATATTTGTTCATATAATTGAAATATCATAGGTTGTACGTAGTTCAATCAATTGTTAAATCCAACCTTTGGTTGTTGATTGAAATTGATTGACACTTGAACATTGGTTTTTGGTACCGTTCAAGTTGTTTCTCATAATAATCAGGCTCGCGGATTTCTATCTGTTTGATTTCCTTATTACATTAACAAACAGAGATACAACTCTTGGATATATTTTCCTTGATTGAGTTTGATTGTCTAGTTGATTCTCTTGGAATTATATTGGATTTAGTCCATACAGATTGCCTAAACGAAATATTAGGTGTGGTTGTTAGACCCACGCTTTTTCAATTGGTATCAAAGCAGAAAAACACATTTAAGACCTCATAAGCCTGTGTTTGTAGCAATCTGACTCTATGGACAGTAATGATATCTCTGACTACAGAGATAAAAGTTTTGTTCTATGAAATCTATTAAAGAGAAAGACTTGTTGATCTCGCACATAGATGAACATTATGTTCCTACGAAACAGACAAGTATTGATATGTGTTACCTTGATTATCTTACTGACGAATCTGACTCTGAAGTATAAAGGAAAGCAGCCCAAGAGAGTGCAGCGATTCTAAAACTTGTTAGAATCCAGGCAGTTGAAATCAATAGGGTGAAACTTAAGGTCAATACAATGGTTGGTATGGTAAATATTGTGATTCCCAATTAAGGGTTCTCCGTGAGGAAAATGTTGTAGTTTATTCATCCCGAACCTTACTCGAGGCTAAACTCAAGGAATATGCCCGTGAAATAGAACGACTACTGAGTAATCTTTTTATTCAAGATAAAGGATGTTCTTGGTAGTCTGTCATACTAATTACTTTTGAATATTAGAAAACGTGACTACTTATAATCATGTTTCTCTAATGAAACCAGCTTCAGAAGCTAAACTTCAAACCCTTCCTAACGCTAAAGAGATGCTTGGTTCATCCACTGATCAAGGAAACACCGCATCTCACTAAAAGAAGACATCTTCTAACGATGTTGTTAATCATACACACTCTAATCACTCCGGTAATCAGAAAGTATGTCTCTTTTGTGATTCAAAAGTATATGTTCCACGGAAGAGAAAATTGAGGTTGAATGACAACTATTTTGGTCGACTTCAACACACCTTAGACTTAATACTCAAAGGTGTAACTGAAATTAGGATGTCTAAACCTATCGGTTCTAGCACTCACCCTGTGAATTCTTTCAGGAAAGTCGGTTCAATGTAAAGTGAAGGATGATTTCAGAAAGGTCAAGGAGATTTCAGAAAGGTCCTTCTCAACCTAAAGTGAAGGATGATGTTCAAGATGTGAGAAAAGTACTAGCAGGTGAAAACAGCAGTAGAGATATGAAGGACAACCTTAATCTGATAATTGAGGGATACAAGAATCTTATCAACAGGCTTTCAAAATCCTCCATGCAAACTTTTTCTGGTAAGGATTCAAACTTAGTCTCTTACTCTGATGATAGTAAGTTTTATGATACCTTTTCACATCAAAAAGGGTTTCCTCCAAAAATTAGAAAGAAAAAGAGGATTAACCATGAACAATATTCATTTGATGAGCGTAAAGCTCATACTTGTGTTAATTAATCACAAGGGTTAAATTCTTACTCATGAAAAATCATGTTGAGTAAGATATGCTAATAATCAGGTATACTTATTGGTAAAATGCCTTCTGCTTAGTTGAGCTATTTTCTTATCGTCCACAGCTAAACTATTGTCTACAAATAACTTTGCCTAAGTATTGTTTAGTCTCGAGAATCACTTTGATTGTCTTTTTTTTTTTTTTTGAAAAAGTTTTTGTTGTAGCTTAGTTTTCTGCTACTCTTGTGCTCTAAATTTTTTTCTCTGTGGAAATATAAAATTTATTAAGCCAAAAATTGTGAAAGAAAATTTTCACGTAGCAAAAATTTGTTGTATTATTTTTACCTTGTAAAAAGGTACGTTACGGTTTTAGTTTTTCTTTTGGGTTCGGATTGTGTTCGTACGGGTACCCAAATATTTCTTGCCACGAACCATTTCTACAAACCCTAAAATTTACCATCGCTAAGAAACCATTTAAATACCAAACCTATTGAGTCACGTACGCGTACTCTAGGTTATTTTCTTTGTGTAAAGAATGTCTTCACCTTCTCGTACTTGTGTTTTTTTAAGAGGTTTTCTTGATAAAGGTATTGGTTTCGAGTCCAAAGGGAGGAAGAAAAGAACCCTAGTAGAAGTTGATGATCAACATCCTGAGGATTTTTATGATGCCTCATGCTACTATGCCTATACTCATCAAGATGTTGAGAATGATGAGATGGTTTCGGCCGAAGTGGTTCATGATTTTCTTAAATACTTTGAGGAAGCAAAACTGCAGCTCGTTGATACTATGAAGGGTTTCGATGTGTTACAAACTGAGTTGAAAAAGGTTAATTCTGACCTTATTCTCATGCAGACACATGTTTAAGATCTTCTCAATGAGGATATCTTCTCTGAAGACACAGTGGATGCTGCCAATTTCAAGCTCAAAGGACTCAAAACTCGTGAGGGTCCCGGAAGTGATCATTGATTTCAATTCATGATCGGTTTTGTTGGTTTAGGAGTCACTTTTTTTTTTTTTTTTTTTTGATTCTTATGTCTAGGAAACTTCTTATGAGAATTTATTCTTGTGTTTTAAGAAGGATAACTAGGGTTTGGATTAACAATTATTGTGATTACACATAGCTATTGCCAACGATTTTCATCTTGCAATTTTTTTAGATTTATTTATTTAAATTCTAAGTTATTTGGAAGATGATTTTGCAGTATTAATCTTTATTGGTTTCATATATTGCAAATAATATTATGGGATATGTGTGCTTACGTCCGTGAACTATGATTGTCCCATATATGTCAGAAGTAAAGTCTATTATGTCATTATTCAAATATTGATAAAAAAAATAGAATGAACTTTTGAATATTCCGCAGTATTGATCTTTCCCTGATCCAAATCTATGTGAAAGTATTGTACAGCTCCATAAGTTTTCTTATGTTGAGCATTTCCAATTAAATTAATCATTAATGTTCCTTTGTGGTTAATTTAATTGAGTTTTCTGGATACAAATTCATGTTTCATGTGATTTTTTAATGTCCAAAGAAATCATGCTTTTCTTGTAAAAGTAAGGTCGCTCTTGCTGTTCTTTCGGGAATGACATTTTATGGGGGAGAGCTCTTAATTGAACTTGTGCTTAATTGCTAAATCTTTTTGGGGAGTGCGGCTGTGGAATATTGTAGGAGTTATCTTGTATCTTTATAAACTCCTTGATGAATACACTAAGTTTCGACTATGTGAAATCATCGAAACAAAGTTGATATGTTCTCTTTTAGTCCTGAAGTATCTCTTTGAGAATTTCATTATGATCCCGCTAGTTTTCTTACCTTTGCCAATTTATATTGAAAATAATGGGGAAAATTATTTTGTAGTTCACACTACATATACATATGGTTTACTGATCATTATGTAAGGGGGAGTGGTTTTCATTATGAGATGAAGTATTGACTAAGTGGGAGTGATATATATCACCATAGTATTATTGTCAAAGTTGTGATACAATTGAACTTTGATGTTGTGTAATAATACTATGACACTGTATAACAATAATTGAGAACATCGGTTTTCTTATTGTTATGGCTACAGATCTTTAACAACTATGATGCTGAGTTGAATACGTTCAGAATCACTGGAGTACTTGGAGTGACGAAGAATTCAAGAAATATTGAAGAACCAAGGAAATCAAGCATTTGGATGAGAAGCTACAAATTTTATTTATTTTGTAATCCATATGTATTGATAATTTTGTCAATAAAATTGACAAAGGGGGAGATAGTTAGAGCACTGATCAGTTGAACTCACAAGCGTTGATATCTCAAGCTTGTTTTTCAAGTTTTGTTTTCAAAACTATAAGCCTTGATTTCTAGTCTACTTATAGCTATGTCTCGGATTAGGATAGAATGTGTAGTTAAGCTTTAGGATTCACGGCGTTGATTGATTGAAGACGAAGAATTACTAAGCGAAGCTTGTGGAATTTCATCAACAAAAGGTATGTAGAGACTTGAACTCATTTATCACTCAGAAGTCTATTATATTTTATCTCCTATTGAGACAAAGTCGTATAGCTATATAGACTTTACATTATACACATTTGATATTTCGATCTGAGTTTAACTCGCTTATATCTTTCTCAAAATATGTGTTGGAAAACTTTTTCCTTTAACCGCTTTCATCATTATTCTTGATGAAAGTCAAAAGATGATCATGTGAAAATCACTTGGTAACATCTTACATGATTTGTGTGAGACAGACATTTGATATAGACTCGGAATGTTTCGTATTGATCATTTGATCACTTGAAAATTGATTATAAGCTAATAGTTTGTGTGAGACAGCTATTTTCGTCTTCTAAGAATGTTTCAATGATTGAAATGGGACTTAAGATCTAAAACCCATGTTTAGATACATTACGGTTTGTGTACTAAGTGTGCAAACTATTTTGTTGGAATTCTGGACCGGAAGTTAAGTTTGCATACCCGTGTATAAACTGATTTAACTGTTGAAGTCCTGGAACCAAGTTTTCGTACCCGTTCGCAAACGGTTTCACCTGAGTTCGGTCCGGAGCTAACGCTTGCGTACCCGTTTGCAAACTTCGGCTTGTGACCAATGTCCGGAACTTAAATTTGCGTACATGTTTGTAAACTTAAGTGGTTCAAGTTCTAAAATTGGTTAAGTATGATTTCATACACATGAACAAATACATTTATATATTAAAGAATGCAATCTTTGCAAACCGTTGCTAAAATGTTCATGAACTGATTCTTTTGAATCAATCTGATTTTGCTTCAATTGTGTCTTGTATACTTCTATGAGAATATAAACAATTGAACAACTCTATGAGTAACAAAATTAGATTCATTTAATTATCAATTGATAAATATATGTGTTAAGATGAACATGGTTAATACAAAAGTGTTCATATGGCTAACTTCGGTTAACTGTTATTGAGCCAACTCAATACACGTTTAGGTATGGTTACCCATATCTAAATGAAGGTATATTTCATTTTTGTGTAACAAGCTAAGACCATCTAACAGTGGAAAGATATTAGCTTGAATCTTGAATCAGGTTTCATCTAAATGTGAATATTGATTGCTTTGTTCCAAAGTTATCAAACTGATTTGAAGACTATATAAGGGAGAACTCTAGCAACTGGGAAACCTAATCCCCACACCTTCTGTGTGATACTAGTTGCGACTAGAGTCGATTCTCCTTTAACTTAGGTTTTTCCTAAAACCATTATAGGTTAACGACTTGAAGACTTCATAGGGATTTTGAAGCCAGACTCAACTATTTTCTATGTAGTTGCCTATTCCGATCTTACTTGTTCTATCATATTGAGTACTATCTTCTCTAAGATTCGCTCGAGATTTATCTCCGATAGGTAAGATATTAAAAGTAATCACAAAGCTATTCGTCTCATTATTTATGATTCCACAATAACTTGTTCTACCATATAGTTAAGTTATTGTGAGGTGATTGATATTTCTAGGCTGTTCTTCGGGAATATAAGACCGGATTATCAATCGGTTCCTGTTCACCTTGAATTATCAAAAGACGGAACAAACTTCGTAGGTATTTCTGTGGGAGACAAATTTATCTATCAAAATAGACTTTTTTGTGGGAGACAAATTTGTTTATCAAGTCTTCGACTTTGGGTCGTAGCAACTCTTGGTTGTGGCTGAGATCATCTAAGGGAATCAAGTGCGTAGATTCCTGATAGGATTCAGAGGCGTAAGGAACGCGATTGTACCTTAATTAGTATTCGATTGGTTAGGTCTCAACTACACTCCAGTCTGAAGTTAACTTGTAGTAGGCCAGAGTCTGTAGCGGCTTAATACAATGTGGTGTTCAAATCTGGACTAGGGTTTTTCTGCTTTTGCGATTTCCTCGTTAACAAAACTTCTAGTGTCTGTGTTATTTGGTTTTCCGCATTATATTTGTTTGTATAATTGAAATATCACATGTTGTGCATAGTTCAATCAATTGGTAAATCCAACCTTTGGTTTTGATTGAAATTGATTTACACTTGAAGATTGGTCTTTGGTACCGTTTAAGTTGTTTCTCATAATAATCAGGTTCGCGGATTTCTATCTGTTTGATTTGCTGCTTACATTGAGAAACAGAGATATATCTCTTGGATATATTTTCCTTGATTGAGTCTAACTGTCTAGTTGATTCTCTTGGAATTATATTGGAGTTAGTCCATACAGATTGCCTAAATGAAATATTGGTTGTGGTTATTAGACCCCTGTTTTTTCAGCTAGAATATGTTTTTCTTATTTTTTTTCGTTTCATCTCATATTTCTTTGGTCTTTCCGCTTATCTTTCTCGTTTTTCCCTTCTTGGTTCCTGGTAAGAAAATTTATTAAATTTAAAGTAATCTGAGACATTTCAGCATGATGGAACAATCAAAGTTTACTTTTTTTTATTCTAGGTACTAGCTAAAAAGTTTAGAATAGTTGTTGATTAATTTCGTAAGTGATAATTATGGCATGGGGTGATATAATTTGAAAAATGTAGGTTTATGATTTTGGAATTATACAGTAACTCTTGTTGTTAAACTGGGAAAAAAAATACTATAGATTATAACTGAAGAATGTTTAAAAGCTAATTTTAAAACTGATGCTTCACTCTTTCTGCAAATATTTTATCCGAAACCTAAGTACCGGTGTTACAACAAAAAAAAACATTGTCTCGCCGAATCAAAATATAAAGATTAGCTCGTAAACATTCATGATAATTAATGAATATGCCGAAAAATGTAAATTCAATCTAATCTAATCAATCCAAAATGGTAAGACCTCTGCGTAATCCAATGAGAAAAAAATAGTGAGATAAGGTAACTATTTTCTGAAGCTTAACATGGGTCATGGGGGTTACTCATATGATTATGGATGATCTCAACCATCTAGTTATTCTAAATCAACGGCTCACAAGGCACTGTGATACTTTGTCATCCTAAGTCATGTCAGGCGGACGCTCCCCTTCATTTTGAATGATATCTCTTAAACCTATAGCTCTTACAATAAAAATGAAGCATGACATGTTCTGTTCTGGAAGGTTTTAGGATGACAGAGTTTCATGGTGTCGTGTGACGCGTTGATTTAGAACACATAGACTTGATGATAATGAGATGGATGTTCATATTATGATCCATAATTTAATTTGTGGGACATACTTGTTATTGGTTTAGTGAGGGTGACATTCTTTGAAATACAATCCCTAATTCATTTTTTGTCTATATGTCTTATTTTACTTTGTTGGGAAGTAGATGAGTTAGTAAGAAGGGTGTTTCTAGGATAAGATGGAGTGGATGTGCTGAGGGATGGGGGAGATCATTTCCAAGTCTACTAGAAGATGTAAAAAGGTACGCAATAACTTAGGTATGAGGTTATACATTTTCGCACCTAGAGTGTGAACCCGGGTTACTCATGTGATTATGGATGATCTCAACCATCTAGTTATTCTAAATCAACGGTTCACAAGGCACTGTGATACTTTGTCATCCTAAGTCATGTCAGGCGGACGCTCCCCTTCATTTTGAATGAGATCTCTCAAACCTATAACTCTTGCAATAAAAATGAAGTGTGACATGTTCTGTTCAGGAAGGTTTTAGAATGACAGAGTTTCACGGTGTCGTATGACCCGTTGATTTAGAACACATAGACTTGATAATAATGAGATGGATGTTCATATTATGATCCCTAATTTTAATTTGTGGGACATACCTGTTATTGGTTTAGTGAGGGTGACATTATTTGAAATACAATCCCTAATTCATTTTTTCTCTATAGGTCTTATTTTACTTTGTTGGGAAGAAGGGTATTTCTAGGATAAGGTGGAGTGGATGTGCTGAGGGATGGGGGAGACCATTTCCAAGTCAACTGGAAGATGTAACAAGGTACGCAATAACTTAGGTCTAAGGTTATACGTTTTCACACCTAGAGTGTGAACCGTGGCATGTTTTGCCGAATGGTGTCGCGTAATTTTGTGCTATAAATCTAAGTATATTGTAATGTTGCGTTGTGATAAAATCAAAGTCTATAAGATAGAATGGTTTAATGCTCTATTTCTATCTCTTTTAAAATGGGTGAGCCACTATGTGAAGGACTAAAAAACTCACTATAGGAATTAGTATGAAAAGACATGTCGTACTTAATAAAGTTTGAATGGGGCGGCAATCCATCTCCCAACTAGAGTGATTAAAATTCTACTAAACGGCACAAGTGTGGTTTTACTTATATTTGATATGACATATAATAAATCCTTTCGGAGGCTCATTCGAGCGAAAGTTCAATTGAGTATGGAGAAAATAAGTTATTCACTCATCATAGCAGCACCAAATTTGCCTTATTTTGGTAGACTCTTTCGATTTGAATGAGGTCTCTCAAACCCATAACTCTTGTAATAAAAAAAATTAAGCGTGATGTATTGTGTTATGCTTTTGAAAACGATTGTGATGATCCATGTTAAGTTGTATCCATGTATATATTTTATGTTATCCCATAAAATATTTTGCAGTTATTTATATGTGGAGTAATTTACTTAATCTTCTGTTAGAGCAATGCTCAGCTGAACCCACCAAGCATTGTATGTCAAGAAACTCGAAATGGCTTGATATAATTATTGAAATCAACTTTATTAGGTTACTAGGAACATAGAAATGTTGAGACTTGCTTTGGTTACTCACGAAGACCAAAAGATGCATCAAAGACAAAGAAGACTCCATCCTTCAGTTCGAAGTTAGTAACTATAGACTTGACATATTTTATTTTTGTCTTTTGTTCTTTCAAGTCTATATTCATTGAAAACATAAAATTTGAAGTTAAGCTTGTTTACAATGACTTTAGTATTGGTTACTTGATCATTATACTATGCCCAAAGTATCATCAAGGAATGACATACTAGTTGTTTCTACAACTTGAGCATATGGATTTACGAAGGAAAGTTTATTTATGGATTTTGTGTTCTCGACATTGCATTAATTAATAATTTGTTATTATTTGGTGTGTTAAACTTCCGGACGATTTCAAATCTTGGAATTATATTTGAAAGCAATTTCCAAACATAATTTAAGAAAGTAGACTTGAGAAATTGTTTCGTAGTAAAATCTGAATTCAGAGCCGATCCCATGAGTGATCCTTGCTACAGGGCTGCTCTCTTGTGACAAAGATCGATCCCAAAACCGATCCTAGCAGGGTTTAAGTTGTTTCTGTATTTTTCGATATTTTTTTTTTATCTTTGGGTTTATGCATACATTGAAATGTACATAAGATAAACTGAGACTTCAAGAAATGAACCGATATAGTCCCCCGAGCTTATTGGGACGGAAACTCAGTCACAACCAGTAGAATACGAAAATTGATTTTACGTCAAAAAACAATTTAGTCCAAATTATATTTGGTTAGATATTGTTATATATTTGTTATGGATTATAGAAAATTTAATTGAAAAAATTGGAGATATAATAGGGAAGTTTTTTTTAAATAAATAGAGAGTTAAAAAAAAATATTATTAGGGATATGAGTAAGTGAAAAAAATAAGATTGAACGCGGATACTCAGTACCGTTAGAAACCATACGGAAACTAAGTATATTTAAAAGTATATATTCACGGTACTGAGTTTCGGTAAAGTATATTTTCTAACGAGAACTGGGTTTCCGTCAGTTATTTCTTAGCTAGTAGGAGGATCAGATTTTATTTCCTCACTAGCTAAGATCGGTTGCTATGGGCACGGGAGGGCCCAAAAATTGTCACTTTTGCACCCACTATGGGCATGATGAAGTGGAAAATTTGTAACTTAGCCAGGCGAGGTCTATCTCTATCGAGTGGTGGAGTCTTGACCGCTTGGCTGACACTAATCCGATCGGTGTAGTGTAGGCTGCCAGCGGTAAAGACTCGGCCTCCCGATGAAAACTACACCGCCAGGTATATCTGATCCAACGGACATAAATCCATACCCATGTGAATACCCAATTACACCTTCTTCATATTTTCTTAGCTCTTCAAAATATGAACATGGCTCGGTTCATAGAAGAGTAACATGCTTTCGAAGATCAAGGAGCTGTATAGCGAGCCAATGTGTAAAATAAAAATAAGAAGATCAAGAGCTAATATGCCAAATCAAATAAGAGCACATAGTCGAAATTTTAGGACTGCAGAAGATGAATGTATTTGTAGGAATTATGTTTTGTTTATTAATCATCCCATCGTTGATGGCGCACTCCAAGCGCACTCTAAGCCATGTCATTTTTGGGAACGCCATTTTCTAAAATTTAAAGAAGCGACAATGAACCTCAACAATCGTTATGCGATGGTGTTGAGTGCTCGGTTGAACATAATTTCTAAAAGTGTTAAACAAATATACTTCTTTGATAATGCAAGCGGCTCGAAACATGAGGAGTGGTGAAATCCTCATGATGGACCTTGATCAAAGGTGTCGTACGGAGTGGATCTGCAACAACTGAAAGAGTTCCTACATGGAATTTGTTATGAAATCTTAAGAGTGTTACCCATTTTTAATCTAGTTTATATGTTTTAGTTTATTAATTCTTAACTTAAGCATGAATGTAAAAATAGATTTTCATTTATTAAACAAAAGTTCCATTACATTAAATAATCATCCAACAAAAGTACAATTACATTAAAAGGAATTACACCTATCAAACTAACGATTTCCCTGACCTCCAAAGATATATTCCCCTAAACATGTTTGATCCTCCAACATAGTCGCAAACTCACCAATTTGAGTATGAGGTGGTGGTTGAGTAGCACTAGGAGATTCATCATAACCTTAAAATAGTATAGGAGATGGTTGAATTGGATGAGCAGTTGCTTGAAATGGGTGAAATGCTGATGTCGTTGGGGTAAAATTTGCATATTTCCTAAATGCATCAATGTTCAAGCCACCATCAGGAGTATGTGTTTGAACTTAGGGCATTTGCAAGAAACAACTAGGGGTCTGGGTTCGGATATCCATCATCTCCACATATCCTCTATCACCTACTAGATTTTGAGTTTCTTCCACTAAATTTGGAGTAAAATGACGACTTATGCGACCTCTGCGAGTTCCATAACTTATTTGACTGCTACCAACAGCGCTTGTACTCATGTCATCACGACCTAAACTCATTTGAGAACTTTTTCATATATCGGAACGACGTGAACCTATGCCACCATGAATTACACTCATAACATCATAAGTTGAACCTGTTAAAGTGCCAGGCGTTGAAAACGTTAAATTGTCCCCCTGGATCTGCAAGTCTCTTAAGTGAAAAGTCTGGAATCCATCGAGTAGATGTGTTAAAGTGTTCAACTGGTGATTCCACCACCCCGTAATATGGATACCTCTGAGGCAGTCCTTCGTAACTAAGGAGAACAGTAATAATATCTCTTGAAGGAGATAAAGTCTTGACATATCCCAAGATATTTGGGACATATTTGACGAACCCATTTGACTACTAGGGTACGTATATGTTTTGCCCGTCGGTAGTGGAGGTTGGGATGGAAGATTAGTAAGTGGAATATTATCGATTGATGGAAAATCCACATCACCTAATTTTTATGGTTGCACAACAGTATATTGCTTGTAAATCTTCTGGAACCAACTATGGTAATCAATATCATTCTCTGGAGTTTGGATCAAATGTTCAGCTTCTTCCCTAGGTTGTTTATTATTTAACAACTTTATCCGGTTATCAAATGAAATTATCGAGGTTGAAAATGGGTTGATTGCTTTTACCTTTCCGCCTTTTAGCTTAAAATATGTATTTCTCCATAGTACCAAATACCATGACCGGTAATAGGGTCGTAAAACACGAGTTGCTTAAGGCTTAACTGTAGCATTCTTTGTGATATTTCTTGACCGTACTCCCCAAGATTAATATACGGCTCGTTCATGTTTACATTTGTTCGACACAATTATTGCTTTATCTGAATTGCAACGATATTTTGACCATCATTTATCTGACCAATCCATTTTTCGGATTTATACTTGTACATAACTGTAGCGAGCCTCAAGCTCGTCAACGCTGTTAGACCGGTCAAGTGACGAATTAGCCGATAATGACTCGATTAATTAACACGAACGTTAATTAATAGGAATTAATCTAACAACGATCTAGATACGAAACTAATATCACTAGTTAGATCTCGAAAAGTTATGCGAGATGGACTACTCGAACGTGTCATTCGGATATCAGATGAAGGAGATATCATCATATTTGTTGTAGGGAGAATTTGCATCTAGATCGAGTGGCTGCCCGTATCAATTGAGTGAGTGCCTTTATCATGGGACGCTGGCCTTATCACTAAAAACGTGTCGACTCGAGAGAATACTTTCACTTGCTCTTTTCTTCTTCTATTCTCTTCTTCTTCCTTCTTTCTTCACTCTGTTTCTTCTCTTCTTCCCGTTCTTCTCCTGCTGCGAGAATTTTAGAGATTAAACGAGAGATTTGTGATCGATAGAAGGTGTAGGAGATTATGGAGTAGTTGATGGTGATGGTGTGATTATCTATAATCGATTTAGACTCAAGAGAAGAGGTGAATTAGGAAAAGAAAAACTAGGGTTTCTGAGAGATGAGATCAATAGAAGATTTATGTGATATAGAAGATGAATTTTATACTCCAGAGGATTAATCAGAGATGGGTTTTTGTTGATAGAAGAATTGAAATTCAATTGAGGAGTTAGAGTTTCTGCTGATGAAGTTAGAATTCAATTTGGTGATGATTAGGAAGAAATTTAAGAATGGGTTTTGAAGATTGTGAGGTGAATAAGAAGTTAACGATGTTAGTTTGAAGATTTAGTACTGAGAAGGTAAGGTTTGAGAAATTAGGGTTTGTCATGTTCTTCCCCAATTTATGAATTAGAGTTCTGAAGGTTGATGATTATGAGACTCAGACCGAGAGAGAAGAAGAATAGAGTTGGTTTTGCAGATGGTGGTGGTCTTGAGATGATTTCTGAGTCAGGTCAGAGTGAAGAGGAATCTAATTCAATTATTTGAGTTGGATTGGTTTGAGGTAATTATTCTTCTCAATTGAGTTAGTAAAGCTATTTATGTATGTTGTCGATATTATGTGGTTGTTCATGAACCAGGAATTGAGATGAGTATTTAAGATATTGTAGATATGTTGAATTGAGACTCAAATGTGGTTGTTGTTAAGTTGAACTGCAGTTATTATCGTAGAACTGAAGTGGGTTAGTAATGTGCCTGGTGTGATTGAATTACTGGTAGCATTGTTGAATGAGATATGTAGTTGTTGAGGCATTTGAGATTGTGAATTTCAGATGTTGTTGCTATTGCAATGGTTGGTTAAGGCCATATGAATGTCTAAGAGGTATAGTTGCAGGGAAGATAGGAAGAAGATGTAGATGAGTGGATTGAACTGTGTTGAGAGGTGTTTATGGAATTGCAAGGGAATAGTTGAAGTTTAGCTCAAGCCTGAAGATAGGTTGGATTGGTGATTGTCGATGAGTTATAGAATTGTATGACTAAAGTTTGGTGATTTCAGTGTAGGCTGGCTTAGAGCTGCAATTGCAGGTAAGCCGAGTTTATGATTGTGAATTAGTTATGAAGTTTTCATATGTAGAATGTATGTTTGAAGTAATTTAATTACTGTAATGATAGAAGTTAAGGAAGTAATTGGATCAGTATGAAAAATGAAGTTGTAAGATTTATAGATGAAGTGTAACTGCATTTGATTTATGTCTGTTAGTCAGCATAGTCAGTTTAGCTGACTTAACCTCGTGTCTGATTCAGTCAATCTGACTGAGTCGAGTTGACCTGTTAACCTGAGTTGAATTGGTTTGACTCAGTTGACCGATTTATACCCTGGACATTGACCTGACCTTGGACGTTGACTGTTAGTTGAACTATTTGACCATCAGTGACCGTTAGTTTGACCCAGTTGGGTCAGCACTTGTGTAATGGGCCGAGTCTAGTGGACTTGGGCTTAGTGCCATGTATTCTTAGTTAGATATTTCGGACCATTTATGGTTTGAATTAGCCTTTGACTTCTTCTACACATTTGTAGATATTCATAAGACTTAGCTATGGTCTATAGAATCAACTTAATTGGATTAGTAAACTCTTAGTTATGCTAAAGATAGATAATAAAAAGGTGTAGAAAATAAATGGGTTTGGAACCATTAGATAGATTTCTATGATTCTTGTGTGAGCCATTTTGGCTAGATTCTTAGAGTTCTTGTGTGATTAACAGTTAGTTATTAAAAACGATCGAATCAAAGGATGAACTAGTGGACCATGGATCTCAAGGTAGGCGTGGCCTGTCATCAAAAGAGGTGGGAATCGATAACGAACTCTCTTGTATTCATTATTGTTTTACAAATCAATCTTGGTGTTGTGAAATTCATGCATATCTTTGTATGCTCTGTGTGGTATGAGATGTGTGCCAGCACAATATCCAGTATTCTATGGCTAGGGCGATACACCGCAATATTACATGGCCAAAATTATATCTTCCTTTATATCCTTTTCTATGGCTAGGGCGATACACCGCAATATTACTTAATCGAAGTGGAAGTGGGCTTCAATATTATTCTTCCTTACGTGCGGCAACACACACATCTCATACATGGATGTTTATTTACTGTTATTAATGGATGATTACTGTTCTTTTAAATTGCTTTGAAGAAGTTTCTACATTATGTTTACTTTTCTTTCCATGCATTATCGTTTTTCGATAAAACCTGCATTGTCTTCGAATCATATTAATGATTACTTGAAAGTTAGTTGTTATTCCTACGGGGCACCCCTTTTAGGGATGATGTGCTCACCCTTTCCCACTTTCAGTTTCAGAGACAGATCAAGATGTGCATGTGGCGATGAAAGCTTTGAAGAATTTTTACGTTAGTTAGTTAGCTTTCGCTATGTTTATTCTATGTTTGTATTCTATTTGTAAATCTACTCACTATTGAATATGTATCATTTGAGAGGAGTTTTTGTATATATATTTCAGAGCGGGGCTAGTTTTTGGGTTAAGTTTTGTAGAAGATTTCTTAATTGAATGTTTAAGTAAATGATTTAGATTCTTAGTGCCTCTTTATTTAGTTAATCTCTTGGATTAGTCAGCTGCTAGCTTAGGGGGCGCTACAAGTCGGGAAAATTATGTGGTTATCGTGAAGATCAGGTTCGCAAACACCGAAGAGTATACTACCAATACTGAAAATAAACATTGATAAAACATCCTTGTTTTAGTATATTTACCAGTTTAACAATAATAAAAACATCCTTGTTCTCAGACGATCCAGCTCTTAGTTTAGGTAAACCACCTCGCTCGGGATGGCCAGATATATGCGTAGATAATAATACACCAGAACCAACTAGTTGTCTAACATTTTCGAACTTTTTTTCTTTATCCTGAATCCAGACACCATCATGCGGATATGTATTTTTCTTTTTCTTTTATGTTTCTTTTTCTTTGTCTAGCTGTTTTGGTACTCATTTTCAAATTAATTGCTCACAAAAATTATTGTGGTTGCTCTCTGGAGAAGGGAGTAAGAAATATGCGTGAATGAAAACTGAAGAGGCTATTTATATACGATAGAGCACCGACCGCTGGCGGAGAGTTTCTACCGAATGGCGATCAAGACTCGACCGCTCGCGGTTTAGTCTCTAGTGTTCGATAGATCCACCAACAATATTACCGTAGTAATGCGATTAGTATGCCAGACTACCTGGGATGGCATATGTATAGGTTAGCCACCCCCATAAGTACCGTCCTAAGTCAAGGCCTTTGGCCACATTGTAGCTAAGAGATGAACCATAAGGCCTTAGCTATAATGTGGCTACAACTAAGCTAAAAATCCTACCATGGAGCTTAGCTTTAGAGGGAGACCGGTTGTAATTGTTTAATTCTTAATCAATGCATTTCCTTTCCTAATATATATATATATATATATATATATATATCTCTCGAGCCAGGGCAACTTCTTTGGTCCCTCGAATTCTATCTACGACCTCCTTACAAATATTAAGGGGTATGGGGCTGCTTGTTTTAAGTTCAATCAATTTTGTCGAAATAACCTGTCAAGGACTTTATTTTCTTGTAATTTTTAAAGTTATCAATAGAATTATTATGACTTGGGGAAAAAATACCCCATCAAATATAATTTCTAGCCAACAAGATGCGGGTGGAAGAGGGGATATGATTTGTTCGTCTACTTTGTTTAAGCCTACGTATACCGGGAGAACCTCTTGGAAAAAATCCCGAGAGACACAACCTGAGGTTCCCATTAGGGTTGTATCTCCCAGGATTTTCCCGAGAGACTCTCACGGTGTACAAAGAATTATTGGTATAATTTTGGGGTCAGATTGTAAGTCTGGTTGATGATACAAAGACCCATGAACTGTGTCTCCCGGGATTTTCCCCGAGAGATTGTCACGGTGTACAAAGAATTATTGGTTTACTTCTGGGGTCCGATTGCAAGTTTGGATGATGATACAAAGGCTTTCTATATTCCTCGGTTTCTGAATCGCCTAAAGCAGTTCTTTTATTTAACCTTTAAGGGCGGAGGGAGAAGTTAGCATTTAAGAGAAGCCAATTTCTTCAAAGGCTTCCTATACTCCTCGGTACCTGAATACTTCAAGAAGTTCTTTTATTTAACCTAAGGATGAAGGGAGAAGTTAGTTTTTAAGAGAAGCCAAATGTCGTCACTGATAAATGGTTTCTCTATTAACATCTGGGATGATAAATGGTTACCAAATACGGACCAGCCTCTAACAAACTCATTTCCTAATGACTCCAATTTAACATTTGTGTCTGATTTAATAAACAATGACACAAAGAAGTAGAATGAATCTATGTTACTCTCTATTTTCGATAACTCTTTGGTTACTAAAATTATGAACATATATTATATGCATCAAAAGATAGTACATTAAAAAATGATAAACTGAGGTGGATGTTCACTAGAAATCGTGAATTTTCTATTAAATCCTTATATGATAAACTGCAAAATCCTTAGGGATCAGTCTCTTCAGAAACTAAAAACTTTTGGAGAAGTTTATGGAATATGGATACCTCTCAGATGATTACAGTGAATTGTTTACTTGGAAGTATCTCCAAAACACTTTACCAACAAGACAAAAATTGGATCAGTACTGGGTGTGGAATCTACAAGCTGTAGAGTCTACATATCATCTCTTTTTTGAATGTCAATATGCTAAGGTATCCATATTCCATAAACTTCTCCAAAATTCTGTCAACAAGCTGTAGAGTCTACATATCATCTCTTTTTTGAATGTCAATATGCTAAGGCAGTTTGGAGCTTAGCCCCAATGGCTTCACGGGGAGTAAATTCTAACTCAAAGTCTGCCAATAATTCTTTTCTTGATAATTATAATGAATGGTTAAAAAGAGACTTAAATTCAACCTCTGTGGCTTTGGCTGGAACCAAATGTTGGTTTATTTGGAAAGAAAGATGCCTTAGAGTTTTTGAAAAACAAAATGAAACTCCAGAACAACTAGTTGTTGATATTTCCTGTCACTTTGCTTATTGGCATCCACATTCTTCGAATACTAGGAAACATCAGAGCAGTAAACAAGCAACAATGTTGAATACTAATTGGAAATTTCCAGACAGAGATACAATAAAAATAAATTGTGATGCTTCCTAGTTATCAAAAGACACTAATGCAGGTTTTGGTCTTATAATGCGTAATTGGTTAGGTACAAGCAAAAGTGCAGAAATGAGAGTTTTCAGGACCTCCAACAAATGGGCCAACATGAACAATTACGAAATCTGGTCATATAAGGAGATAATTAAGCTTCAATCAACTATTTACAAGGCAAAGATGCGTCATCCCAGTGGCAAAGTGTGGCAATTTTAAAAGAAGTAAAGTCTATAGCAGTAAATTTAGTTTCTTTTTTGAGTTCGAAGTATGTAAACAGAAGCGCTAACAAGGTTACATACTTGTTAGCAAAGGAAGGAAAATAATGCAAACATGGGCAAACTGTATACCTATGTTTTTAATTCCCTCAAAAGCTTATGACTCTATCGAAGCTCAAAATCTGTGTAATAATCATAACAATTATGTACAGAAGATGTTAATCCGGCTGATTCAGCAGGACAATTCACAACGAATTTGTTCCAAAAGAGACTGAATCAAATGATTAACTCTTTATATTTTTGGTAATCTACTCTACTTGCGGGAAGAAAAAGATGTCAGTCACCAATAGATTGGCTAAGAATGGTGCTACCGAGTTCATGAAGGGCATTTGGATTGATAATTTGCCGAGTTTTATTGTTTCATATTTTTAGTAATGATATCATGGGTGTAACGACACCACTTGTCATTATAAGTGTAATAACGACACCAAAACTTGTCAATTTTGGGCCGTCTTTGTTGTTTGTTAAGAGGCCGATTATCAAAACAAAAAACAAAAGAAAAATTAAATTAGCATTTGGCACTCTTCCGCTAACCTTGACAAAAATAAAATAAAATCCAAAAGCAATCCCGAGCATATATCATGTATTTGTTTTACGTGTTTGACATCACACTCGCAAGAAATACTGTACTAGTAATGAAAGCGGTGAAATATAAACCGTCACTGAGGCATGCACAGATGCAACTCCGCCACTGTATATATCAACCGGGTGGGGTAGGCTATCACAATATGAGGTTGGCAGCTCATCAGCTGCTCCTACGCTACACATTCTGCCACAAGCTCAAACCCACCACTTCATGTTCAAGTGTTCAACAATGTGTCTCATATAATCAGATTTGACCAATTGGTTCTCATCTTCATAAAAAGAATCAAAAACAGCATAAACATTATCAACATTCAAGTAAAATAGTGAGACTACAGAGTAGCTATCGCAAAGAGTACTCAAACTTGATAAAATTTTGAAAAGCTTTAAAGAGACGCACACGTGCTCACAGACACGCATAAAACAAGAGAGAGAAAAAGAGGGGAACATCTTTATAAGAAACAGTTAGAAGAATGGCTAGCCAATACGTCTATAAGATATGAAGACATGATGAGAAAGAACAAAGAGCATAGGAACCTTTTTGTATTTTTCCTTTAAAAGACAGTTTCACTGTTGCTGCAAGAAACTCCATTCATCAGATGCTTCAGGGGTACACAACTATGAGAAATTATCTTTTATCATGGAGAAACATGTATAGTTCTCTCATAGTTTAACACATGTCAGTTTTCACCAAAAATTTCCTCATATAAACCTATCCGTAGACAATACTTGAACCACAGAGCATTCATATGATACAATAACAAAGAAATGCAAATGCAAAATGAAGGAACCAACCTGCTGCTGTGATCATTTAAATCTCCCAGCCCAGCTTCTTCGTCCTCACCTCAATACAGATATACTTTGCAGTGACTTTTTGCAACCATACGCTTTCTTCACTGCTTCCAAACTATAAAAAGACTGGCACCTAAAATTGCAATATAAACACATGAAATATCTACTTACCTGAAAAGAAGTAGGTTGAGAAGGTCAGATTAGGTGTCAACAAAAAAAACAAATTCATAACAACAAACTAACACCGAATTTGGTATCTATTGACCAACTAATACGAGCTCTAGAGGCTGAAAGTAGAGGCAAAGACTATATACTCAATCTTAAATAAACATTTCTAGAGATTGAACAAGTTTTCAAACAGGACTAAGTCTATAACTTTAACATCCAATACTTATAAGTAGGGAGGCCCTCGGGATCCTTCAAGATCTCAATGTCAGGTATGAAGAATCTGCGGTGCTTGTGCATGTGAACCATGCATCTCTCAACGGGTAATGCATCATATCCTCCATCTCTTCATCCTAGGCCAATTCATCCACATCCAGTTTCGTGAAATAACAATTGGTCTCACCAATCAAATCTCCATCCTTCCCAACCTCCACGCATTTATCCTCCTCACTTTCTTCCCTTTCCAGTTCCACATCCTCTTCAGGAGGCTTGCTCGCAACACGATTCCAAAGTGTTCTGATGACTGTTATTTTACTTACAGGGACAGACTGGGGGTTAGCTGCCCGCATTATATGCAACTTTGAATTACGATGGAGGCTTCTATTTTGCTTCTGACAGAGGGTACAACAATATAGCATTGGGGTATCATTGTCCTTCTGTTCTTAAAATAGAGTAGATTGTCTAACTGAACATATAGTTTTTGTCATGCAGTAGCACAATTTTCAATCACTAGGAGAAACATCAAGAATTGAAGAATTAATCAGAAAACAGAAGAAACAAAATATGTCTTCCATTTGATACTGCGACAGGGCCATACACTTCTACAATGAATTTTTTGTTGTGATTCATCTCAAACTGAGCCTTACATGAACTAACATAACCCTGGCATATCTTGTGTTTCATTGATTTTAACTGTGCTTTAGTTGGAAGCCTGGGATTTATTCTGTCTCTTTGGATTGTGACTGTGTATACCTTTTTTATATATAACTATGTCCTTCAAAAGATATAAAGCATCAGCATTCTACATTGGACTTTTTATAATTCCTTGAAAGAATAGAGTATATACCTCCACATTTTTTACGCTCATACAATTACAAACTAAACTACTTTGGTAATGTATCAGCAAACGAAAAGTAAATAAACATTTCAAACATGCACAATTTATATATATACATATATGCACATACAAAAACCTACAAAAATTACCTGTGGAAGCGAATGTCTCCACTGACAGAACCATGAAGCTGAACATTTCAAGCCAACAGAGCCAACCCCACCGACTGTCCTCAGAAATTCTCCGTCGAAGAACCCACTGGGACACTAGGCAATACTCAGCATTTCTAATGAACTTTCTTCTTGCTTTCTCTTTCTAGTAAACACAACTTTATCAACCACTCTAGCATCCAATGTAATAACATCCTCACAACAGTAACACATTTACCATGATCATTATTCTTAATAACATCCTATTCTACTTTTTAAGCATCACACATAACAAATTGAAATCAGACGGTAACAAAAATACTCAAATATCATCATATTGAAACAAAATCAAAATTCACTTCATTGTAAACATAAAATTGGGCATTGTGTAATACATAAATTGAAACCTTAAAACATGTGAAAAATCCATTAATAACCCAGATTACATTTCTCTAAACCCACACAGAACTCTCAAAAGAAAAACAAAACAAAACAAAAAAAACAATGAAAATTAATTCAAAGATCATCTTCCATTCTCAAATACTCACCAATATCACTCTGATGAAGAACAACAATACCATTAGGATCTAACTTCCTACAATCTTGAGTACTTTTAGCTGATATCCCAAACCCTAAAGGAACATCAGTCATTGAAAAAACAACAACACCATCACCAGCAACAGTATTCTCAGTAATCCTTCCCAACCCACCTTTCAAAACATGATTCCCATACAAAAAACTCATCTCTGAAGTTGGTTTCAACCATACCTTATGTTTAGCATTATCAGCTAATAAATTCAATGACTGTATAGTCAAATGAAAACTACCACCTTTAGTAAACTTTCCAATACAAATACCTAACGATATCAGTTTCTCTCTACTTATATTTGTAGCTCTTTTTACTAATGATTCACTAACATAGAATACTCTGTTCTTCTGAAGGCGGAAACAGTATCTACCTGGCTCTTTATCAGGACCTTCATGTGATGGTTTCTCAATGATGTTCTTCAGATTGTTTCCTGTGAATTTGAATAGTTTCTCAAATACTGCTGTCGTTTCTGCTTCATCTAAAGCTCTCATCTTTCTTTCGGACTCGTATTCTTTTCCTCTAGGGTTTGGAGTTGCAAATTTCTGCGCTATTCATAGACACGTCTTCGGTTTCGGGAGCACAGTTACTGGACCTAAACTAGTTTTAATAAAAGGCTTACTTAAAAAGCCCATTTGACCCTTTCCTTCTTCCTTTTAGACTTTTTCGCAGGGGCAAGCCTGGGCCGGTACGGACCAGTTTTCATCCACGTCTAATCCAATTCATTAGGCCAAACACTATGTTGTGCCGCTAAGGGAAATGGGTCTCAAGACGACCTCACTATGGTGAGCTTTTATCCCTTAACTACACCGCTACGCGAAAATTTAGTTTCGATGTAAACGGGTATTGAGTTTCCGTTTAAGTCAATGCGCTGACTTGACAAAACGGGTACTGAGTATCCGTTTCTGGAGTATAAAAATCCAGGATACGCACATATTTTCCACTTCTTCTTCTTCACTCTATTTCTTTCCCTCTAAACCCTCTAAAACTCTCTTTTTTCCCATTCGATTTTCATGGTGATTTCGTGTGTGGTTGAAATTAAAAGGTTTGGGTTCATGTGTGGTTGAAATTAAATGGTTTGATCCATGCCCAAAGGTGATTTCATTCCATTCTTCAATTTCGAACTTCATCCACAAAATCATCAAAGGTAGGACATTCTAATTTTAAGGTTTCAAGTTTTTTTTTTTTTACTATTTTCATAAAATTGTAAATACTTTAGGTTGATTGGGTATGTTGTATGACATGGATGTATTTAAGAAACGTTGAAACATTGTTTTGTGATAGATTTTGTGATTTAAATTGATTGTTGATTGAAACAATATGTTGTATGGCATAGATGAAACTAAGAAACCTTGAAACATTGATCGATTTTGTGATTAAAATTGATTGTTGATTGAACTAATAAGTTTTTTTTTCCATTGTTGATTAAACCAGTGTTTTGGAATGTAATTGTATGTATATGTGTGTTATAGGATTAAATGTATTCCGAAAATTATCAACATGTTATGAGACAAACAAATCTGGTTTCTTCGAAGGATATTCCCGAGCATAAAGTAAAATGCCCCAAGGGAGACGGTAGGAATAAACCAAGGAGACATCGAGGTAGTATAAGCAATGTTTATGAGTTGTACGGCGTAATTTGCAAAACTTCACATGCTAGAGAAATTGTGGACAATTGTGGGTTTCGACCAATCTTTAGAATTCAATACCAAAAATTACAAGACTTGTGTCTAACTAGTGGTACATTCGAGAGGTGGTGGTATTCCACCAATACACTTCACTTCCCTTGTTTTGAAATAGGATTTACCCTATTATACTTCACACAACTAACAGAAATTCCCATTGGCCAAGGAGACCCCATATGTTTGCCACAAACATTGAGTGATACAGAATTGCATGAAACTTGGACCCTCAACCATAGGTTATTTGCTCCCATATATTGACGCGGTTGTGATAGGTAGAAAAAGAAAGGAAGGAATGAGGGGGATCAAGAGTAGAAGGAGTAAGATAAGTTACACACGAAGACAAAGTTGAGTTGAGAAAAGAAACTGTGAAACGATGCCAGAGGATCACGATTAGTGTGATCAAATTTCTTCTTGACCATAGACCCGACCAAGAAAACAATATTGAGTTTCGAGAACAGATGGCAAGGCGGTTTTTGATGTGGGTTCTTGGGAATGTACTTTTCCCAAATAAGAACGATATTGTTGAGAAAAGATGGCTACCGATATTGAGGGATTTGAGTGTACTCCGTCATTATAATTGGGGTTCCGCCGTTTATGGTCATATGTTATGGGGTTTGAGTAAGGGAGTAACGAGCGACACGGCTGAGCCGCAATACTTTTCGTATCTATTAATGGTAAAATACTCATACCCACTTGTAAATTTACTTTGTTTACTTTGTTTATTATTGTTGAAGTATAATCCCGATAATCATTAATACTCTTTACGTCTTTAATTAACAGTCCTAATTGACTTCGTCAAAATATTAAGGAAATTTTATAAAATGTCATGACTAACCCTTGACTAGCCCTATTTAATGTTATGTTATTACCAAAACTAAAATTATGTAAGAATAAGTATAAGGTTTATTAGGAATTTTGTATATATTCATAAATGTTTTAAAAAAGGAATGACGATTAATACAAATATATTGAATAGATATATCTATATTATAAGGAAGAAGGGTGTATGTCTATGGTCAATTAAGGCCATTGATTTCGGTCATCCTACGGTCTCGATCGATTGTTGGTTGTTTGATTTGAGTCAAAGGTGACCATTGATTTTAAGCATCTTATTATTTTCGACGTTAGAGATTATGCGCGGCCCGGCAAAAGCAGGCTCTAACTAACAACTTCACCTAAATACGTATAGAATTTTTAAATTGTTGGCTATCGTAGCCGTCCTCCCAATCATTATCGGAATGTTAAATTTCATATAAGCCAAGTTTCAATTGAGGAGAAATTTGGTGTTGCCATTGAAATGGGAGATGGACGGAGGAGAATTTGTAGTGCTTAAAAGTTTTCAAGTTTAGAAAGTTGGGTTCCTCTGAAATTGAAATTTGTGCGAGACTAAAAAGGAGAAGGCATCAAAATTAAATTTTCGCAGCTTATCCCCAAATAAAAACACCAATAATTGATCAATAACGTCATCACATATGATATCTGTAGAATAAGTTTGGCGGTGTAGCAACAATGTAACATTTTGAGCCACTATTATTGGGTACTTTGATTTGGAGTGACCGCAATGCATCCGTAATATCTACTACTAATCATGAGAATAAAAGAACTTTAATTACAAACCCCCGAGACTTCTGTTGCTTATTTATTTTCAGATATGGTAAAAGGCCGGAAATCATCTTAAGAAACAGGATTTGATATTTCTTTAAGTGTGTTTTAAAATTTCAACGACCATGCCTTCTAAATTTACTCCATATATATATAGGAATGGAAACAATTTCGAAGCATATGATACATTTGTGTAACTGCCGTAGGTTTTAAATTTTACTATAAAATTTAACTGCTTTACGTATATATTTATTATTTGTCCTTATAGAAGTTTTGTGCACAGATTTTCAATAGTAAAGGAGACATCAAAGGGGTAATTCCAATCATCGAAGGAAGAAAGTTTCTGATCAAGTGTGTCAAAAAAATTCCGTAAATCACATTGTTAATTGATTACTCCTATCCCGATTAATCATCCAAGCTCCAATAAAAACATGGACTCTTCAAAAGAAAGTGTAAATTTAAAAGAAAGAAACATAGTCGCAACAGGGTATACAGTTAATGTAAAGGAAGGTGAACTGTTTCAATTAACATAGTTCGCAACAGACTATGTTTCAAAAGAAAGAAACATAGTCGCAACAGGGTATACAGTTAATGTAAAGGAAGGTGAACTGTGCCATGGTGGAAAAGCCTACCCCGAAGACAAGAAAGTATGTATTGAAGTTGTTGAAAATCCTACTGTTGTTGTACCAGAACCTCCTCAAGGCGATGGTCACTACATTTTGGTAGGTTATGTTGAATTTGGGTGGATAATATGAGCAGAGTCACGGTTGTCACAAAGAAAAGTGAATCTACTAGACAGAGAAAGAAACATAATAGCTACAGGGTATATAGTGAAGGGCAAGGAAGGTGAAGCATGTCATTGTAGAAAAGTCTATCCATGTGAAGAAAAAAAATGCATTAAAGTTGTCGAAGATCCTACATCCTTTGTACCAGATCCTCCTCAAGGTGATAGCCACTATACTTTGGCACATTATGTAGAAGGTGGGTCGATAATATGGTCAGAGTCACGTTTGTCATATGAAGGTTGATTATTTTAAATAATTCAATAACTGCTTTTATGCGGCTTTAAACCCTTTATTTATCTGACTTTTTAGCGTTTTAATGAAAAAATAAGCTACCAGTTCAAGTTGCAGTGGGTACAGAATTAGGTGTAGACCATGTATTTTGTTTAGTAATAGTATGGGGTGGTCTGGAATTTCAATTGATCCCGAAATCGAGTCGTTCTATGCAAGAGTTATTTTTGTTTTTTTGTGAGGTTAAATTTTGTTGGACAAGTTATTTGACAGGATACGATATGCTGCAGTTTCATATCAAATCAAGTGTACTTTGGTAAGTGACAGTCGATTCTGCACCCATTATCTTCTAATAAATTTGCTTCTCTGGAAAAAAACTCCGATGCTTCAGCCACTACAAATGGATGCAACGTCACTGCCTACATTTTAACTCTTTACAACATGGTAGTAACTCAATTTCTAATACCTCAATAAACTCACTGAATTTATACATCATATATCGCTATTTTGAAGGCTAAAGTGTTGTACGACTTAAATAAAATCCGTGAAATTGGAACTATATCAGTTGGTGTTGTAATTTGCATGAGATGATACATCGTTGCGCAATTAAGCATTGAAGAGTGAAAATAAAAAATACGTTTATGGGAAGACAAACGAAAATTGAATTGGGTGGCAATATCATAGGCCACCATTATATGCCAAAAAGAACACCAAACATGCATCGCTAACAATAAAAGGGGTGATACCTAGTATGGTGATAATATTTAAGATTTTGAATTAAGTTTATATTAAAAATGACTTTATGACTATAAAAAATAAAGGGTATATTTGACAGTTTAAGCAAAACATATATCTATAAATAGAGCGGACATATAAAAAAAGACAGGCCAAAGTACAAATTAAGACATATAAAAAAAGATATAGGAAGTAATCTCTAATAATTTTGCAGCCTTGGTTTTGGGCATATTTCGATGTCTACTTCCCAATTTAAAAGAGGAGCCTCTGCGGGTAAGTTATATTATAAAAGTTAAAGCGAGGAAGGAAAAGGTAAACAACATGATACCTGTTCCTGTAGGATCAGAATATCGCGACATCTATACCTTGTGAGATTAGTAAACGACAGCATTGCGAAGGCGTCGCAGAAGAGTAATATAAATGATGCAATGAATGACGACAGCCAAAACACGAGAAAGATGTGAAGATCTAGCGAGGTTTAGGAGTGTCGCGAGATTATATACTTGTACACTTGCGATATTTCGCAAGTCATTCCCGAAAATAAAGGACAACTTAGCTATCATCCATTATGTAATACCCTATATAAGGAGCCGAGCAGGCCTATGAGGAGGGAGATCTTTTTCGAGTGTGGAGCAAGTTATTAAGAGAGAGAAAGTTTATAGTGATTGTAATTTCTTTAGCTCTTTTCCGTTTTACCTTGTAATCATTCAAGAAGTTAATCAATAAAAACTATAATTGTTCATCTTAAAAATGGTTTAATTAAGTGAATTCTTGTGAGGGGTGTAGTGTAGGATTTCCTGCAACTACATATTGGCGCTAGAAACAGGGATTGGTGGAAGATTGAAGATAAAAAGATTGTAATTAGAGTCATTCAAATCAAGAAAATGAGGAAACAAAATGTTAAATCAGATGAAGTAGAGAAGTTAAAAACCAAAGAATGTGATGAAAATACGGAGTACAATTTGATTACGAAAACAATGATTAATGAATTTCATGAAAACATCAGAGGAAGAATACATAAACGAGATTTTGAAGGAAAAAAGATTACAACCATGGAGAAGATATCACCTTTGAAAGATTGGGAAAAACAGAAGATAACATTCACAGCAACAGAGATACCAAGAGGGAGTCTGAATCACACATCTCCACTAGTGATTACGATAAATGCACGCAAAGAAGGAGGAGAACCAGCAAAAGCAGTAGAAGAATGGGCGATAAATAGAACTTTGGTGGATACAGGGAGTTTAGTGAGTATCATGTTTTACCATGCCTACAAAATATTAGGATACAAAGATGAAGAAATGATTTCCCCGACGTATCATATCCATGGTTTTGGTAAGTCTATAACGAAACCTAAAGGGGAGATAAAATTACAAATTCTGTTAGGAGAAATTGAAACACAGATGACATTATGTGTAGTGGATATGGAATCGCCATACAACATGTTGTTAGGGAGACCATGGGTACAACAATTAAAGTTGTAGCATCAACATTTCATCAATGTATCAAATTCCCTACGCCAACTGGGATTGGCGAGATCAGAGGAGATACTGATAAAGGGAGAATGTATTATCAAGTCGAAGTAAAACATTATGAAGAACAGGTGGAGAAGCGAAAAGATCGCAAAAAGATGGCAAAAGCAGCTAAAAAAGAAGAAGAATTTAGAGTTTATATGATAAGAGCAAAAGAAGGAAAAGGAATACCTAGCGAAGTCTCGGAAGAAGAGAATGAGATTGCGAAGGAAATGAAAGGACCAACGCCTATGGGAGAACCGAAGGCTAGCTACACCGCAGCGGAGCAAACAAAGGAAGTGAACGTTGGAACTGAAGAAGAACCCAAGATGTTAAAAATTGGGACTAAGATGGAAGCAGATGAAGAAAGAAAGACCATTGATTTGTTGCGAGATTACAAAGACATTTTCGCATGGGATATGGATGAAATGCCTGGTATAGATCCGTCTGTGGCGTGCCATAAATTGGAAATTGACAAAAATGTAAGACCATTCAAACAAAGAATTAGAAAAATCGCAACAGCATATCATCCCCAAATAGAATAAGAATTGCAGAAGATGTTGGACGCAGGAATCATTAGACAAGCAAAATATCCTGAATGGATAGCAAATATGTTCGTAGTCCCAAAGAAGAAAAAAGGAATAAGAATTTGCATAGATTTTACTGATCTAAATAAAGCTTGTCCAAAAGATAGCTTTCCTTTGCCAGATATTCCACAAATGGTTGAATCAGTAGCAGGAAACGAAAGGATATCATCTCTTGATGGATACAAAGGCTACAATCAAATTCCACTTGCAGAAGAAGATCATGAACATACTGCTTTCTTCGCTGCAAGAGGATTATACTGTTATACAAAAATGCCATTTGGTCTGCGAAATGCTGGAGCAACATACCAAAGGATGGTAGAAAAAGTGTTTGCGAGATGGATACATAAAACACTAGAGGTGTACGTGGATGACATGTTAATAAAAAGTAAAGAAGCAAAAGATCATGTGCAGGACTTGAGGGAAATTTTTGAACAAATGAGGCATTTCAACATCAAGGTAAACCCAGAAAAATGTACCTTTGGGGTTGCATCAGGGAAATTTCTAGGTTACATTGTATCAAAAGAAGGAATACAAGTCGACCCAGAGAAAGTACAAGCAATTCGCGATATGCCAACACTAGCAACGGTAAAAGATGTGCAGAAGTTAAATGGATTATTAGCTTCGCTAGGAAGATTCATCTCGCGATCATCCGACAAGTGTAAACATTTTTTCAACATACTCAAGAAAGGAACGAAGTTTAGATGGACAGATGAATGTGAAAAAGCTTTACAAGGAATAAAAGAACATCTAATGGATATATCAATCTTGCAAAAAGCAGAGCCAGGGGAGGAATTATTAATCTACCTTGCGACAACCTCGCATGCACTAAGTGCAGTGTTATTGCGTATAGACGCAGGGGTAGAAAAACCAATCTATTACATCAGCAAAACCTTCAATGCCGCAGAGAGGAATTACTCAAAAATTGAAAAACTAATTTTGGCGTTAGTTTATGCAACATTTAAGCTTCGCATATACTTCCAAGCGCACACAGTTAAGGTAGTGACAAAAATACCAATTGAGTCGGTAATGAAAAATTCAAAAAGGTCAGGAAGAGTTGAGAGATGGAATGCTCAAATAAGTCATTTCAAAATCAAATATGAAATATTGTCTTCACCAAAATCACAAGTCGTCGCAGATTTTTTAGCGGAGTTTCCTTTGGAAGAGGATGAAGCAGTAGAAGAAATGATGGATATAGAAGAAGAACATGGAAATCCAAGAGATTTATTAACTGAACCGAACAGGTGGGAAATATTGGTAGATAGATCATCAAATGGGGAAGGCAATGGAGTTGGGATCGTTTTGATTTCGCCAGAAGGCAATAAAATAGCTTTTTCTTTCAGATTGGAGTTTGCATCTACCAACAATGAAACAGAATATGAAGCTATAATACATGCTCTGCGATTCGCAATAGAAATGAAGTTGGAAAATGTGAGAATCACCAGTGATTCACAATTGGCTATTCGCCAAATAAAAGAGGAATATACTACAAATGAACCATCTTTGCAAAAGTACAAGAAACTTGTTGAAGAGTTGTCGACGCATATACCAAGAATAAAATGGAGGCATATATCAAGGAGAAATAATAGACTCGTAGATGCTTTTGCTTTTATATCAAGTATGATGACAGATCCAACTACGAGAAGCATAAAAATACAGACACTTCTAACACCATCAATTAATAAAGAAGAAGAGCATGAAACAGATGTGATGCTAATAGAAGATGGAACACAAACGTTCTGCGAGGAAGATTGGAGAGCAGAACTTCATTCATATCTGATGAAAGGGGAAACGCCAAGAAACAGATTAGAGGCACACAAATTAAAAAGCCGTGCAACAAATTATGAACTAAGAGATGGGGTACTGTACCGACGATCCTTTAATGGACCCTCACTCAGATGTTTAACACGAAGGGAAGGAGAAACAATATTAAAGATGTTGCACAGTGGGGATGCTGGCAATCACAGTGGCGGAAGATCTTTAGCACATAAGGCAAAAATGCAAGGCTATTATTGGCCGTATATGCATGAGGATGCGAAACAAATATCAAGGCGTTGCGAAGATTGCCAAAGGCATGGAAAGAAAATACATGCACCAGGGGCGCCATTAAATCCTTCAACAAGTGTATGGCCTTTTGGAAAATGGGGTTTAGACATTGTGGGACCATTTTTACCAGGAACAGGGCAGAGAAGATATCTAATTGTTGCCACAGATTATTTCACAAAATGGGCAGAAGTGAAAGCAGTATAACACATTCGCGATAAAGATGTCTTTACCTTCATATTCGAGAATATTATATGCAGATTTGGAATCCCCGCACAGTTGGTATCTGACAATGGGAAACAGTTTGAAGGACAAAATATAGAACTATTGCTTAATGCATTTCAGATAAAATGTGGAAAATCAACTCCTTTATACCCACAGGCTAATGGACAGGCAGAAGCAACAAACAAAACAATCGCATACATATTGAAGAAGAAGTTAGAAGGACACAATAGAGGATGGTGTGAACAAGTGCATAATGCAGTATGGGCTTATAATACAACCAGGCGAGAAGCTACAGGAATGTCACCTTTTTGTTTAACATATGGAGTTGAAGCTGTACTCCCAACAGAAGTTATGATTCCAACAACAAAGAAAGAAGCTTGGGAGAAAAATCTCAGTGCGGGTAACATTCTAATCAAACTAGATGAATTAGAAGAAAAAAGAGAAAGAGCACTACAACATATGGAGAATTATTAGCGAAGATTAGCCAGAGAATATAACAAACGTGTCAAGATACGAGAATTTCAACCAGGCGATCTAGTATTGAGAGAAACACCAGCATATCAGCGAGAAAGTGGTGGCAAGTTGGCGAAAAAATGGGATGGACCTTATATCATTAAGGAGATAGTTGGAACAGGGGCATATAAATTGATGGATCCCGAGGGCAAAGACGTGGGCCACAGATTGGATAGACCATGGAATAGGTTGTATTTGGAGAGATATTACCCCTAAAAGATTGTGGAAAAAGATTAGACTGCGAAGTGTTGAATGGATGAAGTTAAACAAATTCATATAAAAGTTTGTTGCAAAAGAATGATTGCGAAATTGCATAACATAAAGAAATAATGTGCGAATATTTCGCAAATAAAATAACAAGAGATAATCAAAAATGAGTGATTTATACGAATGAGACGAACCTTTATGGCGTACACCCTAGTTCGCGAATGATATTTCGCAAGAGGCAAATGTAAGACCTAAAGTGCGTCATATAAGGGGGTATCTCTTGACATGGCTCAGGGAAAAGGTTACACCGCTCCTGGAACCTGAGTCATGGAAATTTGGGGTCAATAAAGCCTATCCGGGGGAGATACCTTGGATTTACAACTATATATATAAGGTTATACCCTGGTTGGACGACCGAGGGTCTCTTCCAAGGAGTCAGTGTATGACCAAGGCGCCGAGGTACACGGTTGAGCCAAGAGTGCCTGGGGCATTTGAAGTGTCTCGGCCATTCTTGGCAAGTCTTGGCACATGTGCACTCGGCCCGAAGAAAACTCCACTTAGGGTGCAGTCTCGTAACCATAAACCCTATAAGTATAAGGGATAAGAGGCTGCGAAAACAACTGGTTGTTGTTAAGACCGGATGGGAGGAGCTAGCCTTGTATGGCCGATGTACGCCTCCTTGAAGGGGCAACCAGGGAGATGATAAGGGCGGCACCCTCCATTAGGGAGCTGATAAGTGTCTTAAGACGCAAATGTCATGAGACTCTATTTTCGCAAGAAAATTTAGGCTTGTCATATTTGTGCAATGATCCTGAAGAGGCAATAATACTAACGCGAGGATAAGACGAGATCAATGGGTCTTTACATGAAAGTGTAAATACGTCCTGCGATTTCGTCGCAAGACGACAATGTCATGGGGCTGTAAATTCGCAAGAGCTTTCAGGCCTGTCATATTGTCGCAATGAAAACATCTTGCAGAGGCAATAATACTAAGAAAATGATAAGGCAAGATCAAGGGGTCTTTACATGAAAAGTGTACAGACGTCCTGCGATTTTGTCGCAATAATGAGGGGTGGCGCAATAAGACCTTTAACTAGGAAGGCAAAATAAGACCACACAAAAAGAGTAAGCGAATATGCTTGCGAGAATGAATTTGCAAATATTAATTCAACAACCATAATTACAACAATGAAGCAGGCTATCACTTTAAGAATGATTTGCTTAATCATTTGAATGCAAAGAAGTCCACACAAGATAAAGTCATTCATAAGATAGAAAGAGGGAATAAGAGAATTGTTCAACATGGGACTCAATCTTTCTTATCAAAAAGTGTACTTCAGAAGAAATTGAAAAGCATCCAATGCAAAAAGTTATACAGATAAAGAGACTAGAAGATATAAAATTACAAAAGCAATTTAACTCTCTACATTATTTTTCTCGCCAACATGAGATGTTAAACACTCTTCAATAATTTTATCAGTTTCATTTTCGCCAGTTGGATGATTCTCACCAGAAACCCCTTCATTTGGATCATTATTGACAGCTTCATTATTAGAAGGGATCGCCTTTTCATTTGCGAAATCCTCGCCACTTTCGTATTCATAATCACTATCAGGAGAGTTAGGAGTTTCATCATCTTCTACTTTCAGAGGTTCAATAGAGACAGGGTCAAGAGATTTAGACAACAAGATGTCATTCACAATAACTTCAGCTTTAAGATGAAATTGACGAAGGAGTGTCTTCTGGTGATTTCTACTCTGAATGTCTTTGGAATGAATAAGATAATCAAATCTTCTTGCGGCCCGATCACGAGAATGGGCAAGAGTAGTGGCAAGTGTTGCATTCTCCTTGCGAATTTTGGCATGGCTGGATTCCAAAGTAGAAAGGGAGGAGCGAAGATCTTTCTCAGACTCTGCGAAAATGAAGAAGAACAACAGATTTATAAATAAAGAATATCATAAGAAAATTAGACAGGGAAAAATACGGATGAGGCAGTCAAATCTTATGACTACCTTCCTTTTGCGAGATAAGATGTTGGGTCAGAGCCAAGCAACTATTCTCCAAATGATCCATGGCATTATCAAAATTATCACCAACAAGACCTTTTAACCGAGAACGCAAACTCTTTTCGTTAGAAATAAGTAAGTTATTCTCCTTAGCAAGGGAGGAGTGAGATTCTTTTAACTTGGTATATTTATCCTTGAGCTGACTTGTTTTCACACTTAGGGTTATTCTACCCTGAATAAGCTTATCCCTCTCGGCAGTGACTTCTTTGAGCTTACTTCTCAATGAACAGATAGATTGTTCCTGTTCATTACATATTTTTTGACAAACATCAAGCTGTTGCGAAGATATCGCCACCTTATTTAACAAAGCTCGCTTCTCTTGAGACAGAGTTTCATTCTCATCTGATAAGGTTTCCAACTCTAAATTAGATTTAGTCAAAGAATATGAGAGATGAGACAATTCATTACTTAATGATTCTTGCTTCTGAACTAAGAGAGCATTTTCTTGGGTAAGATTATCTATCTGGTCAACATAATATGTATGAAGGTTATCTAATTGGTTATATTGCTCCGTCCAAGCATCTCTTTCCATTCGAGTTTCTTCCACAATAGATTCCAACTGATATATCTCCATTTTACGCTTCTGATTCAAAGCTTGAAAGGCGAACAAGGTCTTCAAAAAAAAAAAATATATATATATATATATATATATATATATATATATATATATAGATAGAGGAAGTGATACCTTTTAATTCTTCATTCTTCTTGCGAAGATTATCACGATCCAGCGAAGTGTTTTGAAGATTACTCTTCAAAGTCTTAATTTCTTGTTCCAAAGACATTTGCAACATTTTGTCAGAACCGAAATACTTACTCAAGGACTCGCAAACACTAGACCTGATGGGATTAATGGAGGTCTTCTTGACATCATTCATGATGTCTGATAAAACTTTGAAAGCTACATCTATCCCTTCCAGGTTTTCTTTGGTAAGAGGGATAGACCCAGATAAAGAGGAAATGATGGAGGGGGAAGGAAGAATTGAGTCATCTTTGGTCATAGAAATGCCAGAAGAAGAAATTTGATTAACAAGTGGGGGCGAGACAGAGGCATTGATGGTAAAAGTGGAAAGGGGTTCATATTGAAGAACTTCATTGATGGAAAATTCAGGAATATCGACAGCGACATTTCCAGAGATAGTGAGAATAGGAGAAGGAATTGATTTATCCTGCGAAGATATCGTAGGAGAAGATGGTTTATCCTGCGAAGGAGGAATTGATTTATCCTGCGAAGATATTGCAACAGAAGATGAGATATCCTGCGAAGATACTGCAGGAGGAGTTGTGAGCTTGAATGAAGGAAAGGAAATAGAAGGTGCAACAGGCTTAGAACGACGAGGCTTCTTAGGGGAGTTATCAACATTTTTGTCATCCTGCGAATTACAAGTTAAATAAGAAACAGAGGCAACAATATTGTTATTAAAAGTAAATGTTTCTTTAATACCTTGCTATTCGCAGATTTCTAGTGGTTTTCGGTTGCGAGCTCATGGAGACAGTAGGGTTCAGAACGGTGAATTTGGTGTTAGATTTGTTCTTACTGAAATAAAAACAATAGGGGAATCATTAAAGGAAGAACAATATCAAAATAAAACGATTTTAATAAAAGAGATCAATCACAAAAAGATCAATTTCAGCAGAATCAACGAACCTTGGTAGCTCCATAAAAGCAGTAGCAGAAAGATGATGAGGAGAATTGCAGGAGGAAAAACAACAATAAAAAGTTGCAGATGATGAAGAAGACGAAGTGAAAGAAAGAAAACATTCTCATGAAGAATTCTTTCTTAAATAGACAAGAAAAGTGTGACCAATTAGCATTTAATGAGCCGGTAAAAAAGGAGATTCTGGATACGTGTAAGCGGTTGTCCCTAATTCACGGAGTCTTGTCGGCGGAAAATTGATGAAAGATGAACAGTTGCGGCATTTCAAAATTACTAGTTCTCATGACATTCTCTTCTTCGCAGAGAAGACATGAGAATAGGCAAGATGTAGGATCAGAATATCGCGACATATATACCTTGCGAGATTAGTAAACGACAGCATTGCGAAGGCGTCGCAGAAGAGTAATATAAATGACGCAATGAATGACGACAGCCAAAACACGAGAAAGATGTGAAGATCTAGCGAGGTTTAGGAGTGTCGCGAGATTATATACTTGTACACTTGCGATATTTCGCAAGTCATTCCCGAAAAAATAAAGGGACAGCTTAGTCAGCATCCATTATGTAATAGCCTATATAAGGAGCCGAGCAGGCCTATGAGGAGGGAGATCTTTTTCGAGTGTGGAGCAAGTTATTAAGAGAGAGAAAGTTTATAGTGATTGTAATTTCTTTAGCTCTTTTCCGTTTTACCTTGTAATCATTCAAGAAGTTAATCAATAAAAACTATAATTGTTCATCTTAAAAATGGTTTAATTAAGTGAATTCTTGTGAGGGGTGTAGTGTAGGATTTCCTGCAACTACAGTTCCCATTCTATAGTAAATGTACGTAGCCAAATAGACAACTTCTCGTCCAATCAAGTAGTATGGAGTCCGTGGGAGGGCGGTCAATGGAAAAATAAAGCCGAGGTGATACTTGCAAAACAAATTTCAGAAACACGTAAGGTCTTTTATGATTCGTTTGGCAACAATGTCTTGTACCTGGAGGAACGGTGTCTCAAACAAGTTGATGGAATTATAGTAATACCGGCCAATGCACCTGATTCAATGGTAGACGTCACCACCAACTACTTGTACAATGACATACATCGTAATTCCTTGTATTTCTTGGAGGTACAATATTTTGAGTATAAGGGGTGGTGGATTCTTCGGTCAGTTGGGAAGTACTCAAGTATGATTGAACATGAAGGAAATAGATGTCTATAGTTTGTAAGATCATGATGCCTATGTGCGTCGGCCAGCACCGCATAGGCAATCTACATATACACAAGAGTTGGTGTCGGTTAAACGTTATCGCTTCCCAGATTCGCCAATAATTCCTTGTGCTCGAATATGCGGCATGGATGGTAAGGTGAAAATGAGACATATTGGAAGCGAGTATCAGTATCAAGTATAAAAATACAATTATAATGTCAATTGGGGTACGACTGTGAGTACTACTTGTCTTATTAATACTTTTTATTTATATTTGTGATTTAGTTTGGTGTTGTCAAAATTAAAAAAATAATCTTATTTTGGTGTTTACATGAGATGTGGTGCCAAGCTCTTGAGAAAGAGAGATAGGAAAGTAAGGCTAAGGAACGATTCTATTACAACTATACAAAGGATCTGCAATTTAAACTCCTTCACGGTGCTGATTTTTCACATAGCTATTTCAAAGAGTATCAACCAGTATATACACGTGAGTCATCTACCCCAGGTCACTCTCGCAATTTAGGTCTCTCGTCGGATTCTTTTGTACCAAACAGTTAAGATGACATTGGCTACCATCTTCATATGTATGAAGATACTAGTTAGGATAAATCAAGATATGATCCATGGTTTGAACAGTGGACGGATCCGTATAATCAAAATGATTGAACGAATTGTTTTTGAATTTCGTAACGACTTGTTTTATTCATAACAGCTACTTTGTTTTGTTTTATAATTAACGACTATTTTCATTGTATAACGGTTATTTTTTTTGTTTTATATAAAACGACTATTTTCATTGTATAACGGCTAGTTTTTCGAATGTAAGATGCTCTTTTCATTTCTCTATATATTGGGAATCATTTTCCAAACCAAATTTTCCAAACCAGAATCACATTCATTCGTTCAAAAAAATATGTCGCGATTCAGCAAATAAAAAGATGTTGCTCTTGTTCAACCATGGATTCATGTTACAACTTATCATGTTGTTTCAGATCAAACCCGCGACCAGTTCTGGATTAATATTTTTGAACATTCGATACGATATACGGAAATCAAAATAGAAGAACTAAAAAATCTCTTCAAACTAGGTTCACTACCATTAATAGGGAGGTCGTGACTTTTGTCACATTTCTGGCTGAAGTTAACATACGCAATCCTGGAATGGCGTATAAAGAACGGGTAATAAATTGATAAGTAATTTTATTTTTTTCCTATATTTGAACTATACGTATCTAACTTATGTTTCTTTAAAATTTCAGAGAATCTCAGCTGGGTTAGAATATCATCGTGAGACAGGCAAGCAATTTCCTCGTGACGAATGCGACGAACTCTTCAAAGAAAGTTTTGAACCATACAATCCTGATGAATAGGGAAGATTTGAATGTAATATCTTATCATAGTGTTTCTATGCATCGGATGTTAATCAAGTCTTCGGAACTACAATCCCGAGGTATGATTATATTTGAATGTAGTATCTTATCTTTATGTTTTCATGCATCAGAAGTTAATCAATTATTCAGCACTATAATCCTGAATAATAATTTGTTTTGAATGTAGTATTTTATATTTATGTATTCATGCATCAAATGTTGATCAAGTCTTCGACACTACAAGCCTGAGGAATGATTACATATGAATGTAATATCTTATCTTTAAGTAATCTTGATTAGACGGGAATCAAACCTTGGCATGTTATTTGAAAATGTATTAAGCCTAAAGTAGCAGATGGAGCTAATGCAGCCCATGCAGTAATACCACCAACATCTCCAATTTTTCCGTAGAAAGAAAGGAAGTAGTTCGGGTATGTAGTTCACATCACCCTTAGCTTCTGGAATTAAGAAAGATTGCCTCTGCCACGCCCTCCCACTGATTTGATCCATTTTAAGGAAGTGCAGCTAGATTTGACTCCCCTTGAGCCGGTGACACAATAGACATCAGAATCCAAAGAATGAAGCTCAGTTACACTGACCCTGATGTGATCCCGGAAGTCAGTCAATTCATAGAATCATAGTCCGGCGAAGACCCGGGCTCAGGAAGAGGAACATCCGAACTAAGATGGCGAGATCAGCATGCCGCGGTGAATGAGAGATCTTGGGAAGAACCTTACTCTCAGGTCGGGTGAATTCGATAATAGACGTCTATTGGCATTCCAGTTCCGAGTTCGTGAATTGATCGATGAGAGAAGTTCTTCTTTTACAGTTTCACTAATGAGTTGAGAAATTCCCTTCGTTGAGGTCTTCGTCGCTCTTTAGTTCCACTTTCTCGACCCGAGGAAGAGAAAGGTAGGACCCTGGGCCACAGCAAGTTGGGTAGGGTATAAAGCCATAAGCGCGATGAGGGTGACGTAAAGGGTGCTTGGTAATACTCCATTACTTGAAAGCCGGTGAATACACCTCTGCTTTCAGGACCCATATTGTTTTCAATATAACTTAAATTAAAATTTTGCAGTATAGACTACTAGGTTACAACTATTGAATAAGAAGCTAGCTCACTTTTCGTAGTAATCACGGTTACACTTAGCATGTGTAACAAGCCTTTAAACCACTAGGTGACCTTAGTGTACGAGTTATAGTCTCGTGAGGATTTACATAGAGATTTACCCACAAAATATAGAACAACAGCTTTATCTATCAATCGTTGGCTCCATCTTCTAGCGGATTACGTGGCATAAGTTTTGGGTTAAGTTCAAGAATGCTTCCTTCATTATTAAGTAGCATTCATAATATCTAAATTGGTTACCGTTTTTTAGGAAGTATTCCCTCCTACCAGGTTCCTTCTAAAAAAAACACAAACATGAACTAGTTCTGATTAGATGGAAGAACCATTCATGATTCCAAGTAGTCAAATGGAAATAAAAACACTTACAACGATTTCAACAGTCATTTCTACAGCTTTGCTCATATAAAAGCTCTTAAGGATATGAACGTATACTCTTGCTGCCTTTTTAATTACAACAATCCTCCCTTGTATAATGGTCATGATTCTTTGATGCACATTAACGAACTCTTGAATGTCATTGTAATACACCCCATCCCAAAAGGTAACAACCGAGACTTGGTGGTAATGACATTAGGTTGTAGTGTCATATTAGCCCAAACTATGGTGATGGCTACATCTTCTGCTTGTGAATGCAAACTCATACTTATAAAGATATATGTTCCGCTGAGCCTAAGAGGAGAACGATATGAAAATGTTAATATATAATTCAGTGCTTGAGGTTGGTGTGTATGGTTTGTGTTGAGAAACTTAACTTATAGTTCAGTGCTTTAGAAATAACTGTTAAAACATAGTCGTTGGACAACAAGTAACCCTTATAAAATATAGTCGTAGGACAACAAGTTACCGTTATATAATTCGAATTTGAATTTTTGTAAAATTTCGTTAACACAATTAACTACAAGGTTAAAACTATTGAATACGAAGCTAGCTCACTTTTTCGTAGTAATCACGGTTACACTTAACATGTGTAATAAGCCTTGAAACCCCTGGGTGACCCTAGTCGACGAGTTATACTCTCGTGAGGGTTTACATAGAGATTTACCCACAAAATCTCCACAACAAATTCTAAAACTATCGATCTTCATCGGAAGAATCATAGGAATATCCGTGCAATTCATACTCCAAAATTTTGGATACCATAAAATGATAGCTTTCATCAAATGTGAATGCTTCCCTCTTTTCCTCCAAGTAGTGCGCTTTTACGACTTCGTGCTGCCAAAACACAACACAAACTTACTTTATTAGTATATTGTTATAATTTAAGATCAAACAAGTTAGCTTATTTGAAAGAAACTCTGAAAACTTACAAATTATTGAGGGGAAAAGCTAAAGTGGCTCGCGTTGAAGATTCGTTGTTGGATATCTTATAAAACCACATATTCCTTTTTGGTAACTTAGAAGCTATCATGAATTTGTTGAAGACTTCTTCTTTTTGGATTCTCATAATCTCACCTATATTGGTTATATATCTTCGCCCAACAGGTTTCGGGTTCTACCCTTACGGGGAAAGATCTACACTCGACTTTCGGCGTATCATGCGCTTCACTGTGCTAAAGATGTTGGGATTAAGTTTCGACATGACTTGGTTCGTGATGTAATTGCTGATATTTGCTACAAGGCTGGTGTACCTGCGTGTAAATAAGTTGCTCTAGGTTTTCTTTCTGGTGATAACAAGGATTTACGTCCAACGTACATTCTTGTTCTCAACTGGGAAAATGTCCAGGACGTGTGTATGGATGTCACAGGCATCTCTCCTTTCACTGGCGATGGACTTCGTGCTTTTATTCCAGGCCAGGCCATTTCAAAGGCAATTTCACGTAAACGTTCTAAATACTTAGACGAATGTGTCTCACACGGTTATGATCTGGGTGTTTTAGCTTTCACTACTTTAGGGGAGCTTAGTGAAGATACTATTTGTTTTTTCAAGCGTTTGAAGAATTGTTTAGTTAGTAATGATGCTGGTAGTGGTCCAGATAGTTTTATTTTTCATAGATTGGGTGTTGCTATTCAAAAAGGGGTTGGTGCCCAGCTTGTAGCTCGGTTGCCAACTAAAAGTGTAAAACTTTAATTTTTATATTTGTATCGAAAGGAAATATACTTTAAAAATTGAAAAAAAATAATAATGTCGTTTATGTTTAGAGATATAAAGAGGGTTAGAAAGAGTAGATGATGAACTGAGTTTTGCAAAGTATATGAATATAGGTGTGTATTGTGAAAAGGCGAGGGCACCCAAATATACCTCAAGCTAAAACTTTTCCTACCTATAAGTCCTTTTTCTGAAAGTGATTGTCTATGGACTGAGTCGAGACAATGCAACTAATCGGTTCACACTTCGTGTGATCGTCTATGGATACAAGATCGAGACAATACAACAACGAAGTATGTTTATTTGATAAAAGGTTCGGACTTAACCAAACACAATATGATTGTTATCAAGTAAATAGGAATTAACGTTTGTGTAATTTACTTTAAATTATAATAGCAACAATAATAATTGTGGAAAATAAAAGTAAATGACACAACAAGATTTTGTTAACGAGGAAACCGCAAATGCATAAAAACCCCGGGACCTTGTCCAGAATTGAATACTCTCGGGATTAAGCCGCTACACAAAATTAAACCTAACTTCGTATAGTTGAGACCAAGCAACTAAACCTATAGTTCACCTAGTTCTGTCTGTATTCCCACGCCTCCAACTTATGAATAAGTCACGTACTTGGAACAATTCCTTTCGTTCGTATTCCAAACAGTAAAGGAACAACAAATCTGTTTGGTATCAACTCTCCTCAACCAAGTGATGTGAGTTCGACAAAGGCTCTTCTGTTTATCTCAATAAACTCCTTCGTCAGGTTCTTAGATCTATCTTATTCTCAACTACCGAAGTAATTGTTAAGATTTTGCAATCAATACTTTTAATCACGAAGAATTGTATTGATCCCGATCTACACAACTAATAAATCCAATCTACCACAAGGATAAACCGATTATAGTTGGATCCTCTTGTATTGAAACAAGTATTGTGCATACCAAAGATTATGAACCCCAAATCAGAAATCTTCAATATCTTCTTTGTCTTCAAATATTCTTTAGATCTTCAATAAACACCTGCACACAACAACTTGAATCTCTTGTGATCAATCACACACAGAACGGAGTTTGTTAACAATGAATTATCACAAGATCGTCTTTAGAACTAACAACAGTATAAATATCCCTGTCGAAACTTCGATCTAGTTTGAGTGAATCTTATATTAGAAGTGAAGATTCTCAAGCATAAACAAACTAGGTGCAATCAAAGTTCAACCACCGTTAGTCAATCAAATCAATCGAAAACACAAGATAAACCGCAATTATCTAGTTTTCCACCAATGGTACTCGTAGAGCTTCTCAATCCCAAAGAAGACTTTAAACTGAATGGCCGTAAGAGATTTCGCCTAATTAGGTTACTCTCCTCTCCAAATAGGCGGCTACACCAGTAACAACACAACCGAGGAAGTTTGCTGTTACAAAGGATTTTGTTGCTAGAAATGCAAACTTCAAGTATTTATAGACAAGGAAGTTTGGACACCAAGGAATTTCCAAAACCGAAAATATTCTCAAAGGTATTCAATATATTCCAAATTCGGTTTCCATAATTCCTAAAAATGCTTTGTCCAAAATAATGACCGAAAATCTTTTTGGAAAATCTCAACTAGTAAATGCACATTACTAATTCTCGATTTCCTAAAATAAAATTAAAAACCTTAAATAAAATATTCTTAACTTATTTATGTTTCGATCCTGGGATTTTCTTCCTGTAGCTATTAAGGAATAACTTTGAACAATAAAAGATTAACATTACTGCACGTGTTCAAAGTATGCCGACATCCTTACTTTGTAAGTCCTCTTTCATACTTACAACCTTGAAACCGATTTGCCACACTTCCAAAAAAGTTTAGAATTGGTTCATCTGACTTTCAAGAACTATGTGATTGATCAAGAAACACTCAATCACAAATCATGGGTTTAACGGTTCTACCAAAACAAGTTTCGGTTCTACCTCCATGTGAGTACTGTGCATAGTCACACTAGATTTCCAAAATTCGGTTGACTAGGTACTAGGATCGGTTCCCCACATATATATGGTATCTAACTTATATGTGTTGCACATGTCCATAGGACCGGTTCCCCTTTCTGCTACAAACTTGTTGCACCTCATACAAGGATCGATTCCCCTTTGTGATGTGTTGCACCTCTGCATAGGATCGGTTTCCCTTTACCCCAGAGTCGGTCAAACAAATCACAAACTCGATCATACCATCTCAGGTGATTACTTAAGATCTGTTTCACTAATAAAAGTCATACCAATACATAAGTCAGGCCTTTGTGAATAGTTTTACCAATAACACAAACAAGTCGTGAGCGGTTATACTAAATCACACATATTGGATGTTCACAAGATATGCAATGAATAACAATCCCAATAACACCTGGCGATTTCCTTTTCGATTCATAAACAAGTTTATGAGCTTACTTCCTTAAAACACATGTAAAACATTGTTTCCTAGGATGAAATCCTCACCTCATACCCATACATAATCATAATAGCATTTAAACGATTATGTCGATGTCTTATCTACAAAGTTTAACGGTTAAGCAATAAACTTCATATTGTATTCCTTAATACTGAAAAAGCGGGGGTCTAACAACCTCACCCAATATTTCGATTAGCAATCTGTATGGACTAACTCTAATATACTTTTAAGAGAATCAACTAGACAGTCAGACTCAATCTTAATAAAAAGTATATCAAGGAGTTAATATCTCTCTCACTTGATTTGATCTTTACTCAAGAAAATAGAAATTTGCGAGTCTTTATCAAATACAAGGATGATAAACTTGGACGGTACCAAAAACCAATATCCAAGGATCAATCAATTTCTAATCAACAACCAAAGGTTGGATTTCACTGTTGATTGATACAACGCACAACCTATGATATTTCAATTATATAACAAAATATAATGCGAAATAGAAATAACACATACACCAGAAGTTTTGTTAACGAGGAAACCGCAAATGCAGAAAAACCCCGGGACCTAGTCTAGATTGAACACCGCACTGTATTAAGCCGCTACAGACACTAGCCTACTACAAACTAACTTCGGTCTGGACTGTACTTGAACCCTAATCAATCTCATACTGATTCAAGGTACAGTTGCGCTCCTTACGTCTCTGATTTCAGCAGGATACTACGCACTTGATTCCCTTAGCTGATCTCAACCACAACCAAGAGTTGCTACGACCCATAGTCGAAGACTTCAATAAACAAATTTGTATCACGCAGAAAAGTCTACAAAGATAGAGTCTCCCACGGATAAATCTAAAAGTTTTGTTCTGTCTTTTGAAAAAAAATCAAGGTGAACAAGAACCAATTGATAAACCCGACTTATATTCCCGAAGAACAGCCTAGTTATCAATCACCTCATAATAATCTAAATCGTATGGTAGTGAAACTAGATATTGCGGAATCACAAACGATGAGACGAAGATGTTTGTGATTTCTTTTTTATCTTGCCCTATCGGAGATATAATCTCAAGTCAATTATTTCAATTAAATTCGTACGATAGAAAATGGCAAGATCAGATCGCTCAACTACAAGAGAAGTAGTTTCATCTGGCTTCACAATCCCAATGAAGTCTTTCAGTCGTTAATCGACAGGGTCTCGAGAAGAAACCTACGATTAAAGGAGAATCGACTTTAGCAAACCAACTAGTATCACACAGGAGGTGTGGGGAATAGTTTTGCACAGTTGCTAGACGTCTTATATAGTTTTCAAATCAAGGTTTGCAATCTAAGTTACCTTGGTAACAAAGCATTCAATAATCATCGTTAGATAAAAAACCTGATATTTCCAAGCTAATATCTTTCAACCATTAGATCGAAACTTAGCTTGTCACACACAAATGAAATGCATCCACTTAGGTTTGAGTAACCGTACCTAAACGTGTACATTGGTTGGTTCACAAATGGTTGACCAATGGTTAGCCATATGAGTGCTTTCATATCAACCGTATTCATCTTTCTCATAACTAGTTCAAATGACTCATAATAACTAGTTCAAGAGTTGTTCAATTGCTTAGGTCCTTATACATAGACACAATTGAAACAAAATTGGTTTGATTCATTTGAATCAATTAAGGAACAATATACCCACGGTTTGCAAAGATTGCATTCCTTATAATTTATTGTTTTAAGTCCATGAACTACCGATTTGAGAAATAACTAGCTTGGGTACGCGTACGGGTATGCATACCTTAGCTACCGGATTTTGAGTTGGTTTTAGTTTCCAAACTCAACAGACTTTTTCGGGTGAAAAAGTTCCGCCAGTACGCGTACGGGTACACGTACCTCAGGTGAATGTTTTTTTGAGTTCGTAAACTTCAAACCCAGCAGAATTTCACGGACGTGAACTTCCGCCAGTATGCGTACTTGTACGCATACCCAACCTGTCTCCTTCACCAATACCGCATGCACACATATGCACGCACTTGGTTTCCGGCACATGGATTTATACACAAATGTGCGAACACATTAAATGCTTACATCCATAGGTGGTTACATATTCTCAACTCTACATTGAAAATTCTTCTATAATGTTATAACAGTCGTTAGACATAAAGAATCGACTATCGTCATCAAAGCTGTTTTCAAGATTGAAACGTCATCATGACTTTCGTCACAGGTAAAGATGAAAATGGTTAAAGTAAAAGCTTACCAACACGTATTTCGAGAAAAAGATAGACGAGTAAACTCGACTCAGAATAAAAAATGTGTATGTATGAAAACTATCATTACTTATACGACTGTTGTCTCAAGAGTAGGATATAGAGTAGATAGACTTTTGAGTGACAAGATGAGTTCAAGTCTCCACATACCTTTTGGTTCCTTTAGTAGTTCTTCGTCTTTGCAAGATAATCGTCGTGGAGTCTGGAGCTCAACTATTCCTAACTATCCTAGACCGAGACTTAGTCATAAGTATACTAGAAATCAAGACATGTAGTTTTGATCACTAATATTGACAAACATGCTTGATATAGCAACGCATGCGAGTTTGACCGAGCAATGCTCTAACAATCTCCCCCTTTGTCAATTTTAGTGACAAAACTATCAATATATATGGATTACAAAAAAAATAAAACTTTGTAGCTTCTCGTCCACATGATTGATCTCCTTGGTGCTTCAACATTACTCGAAAACTTCGTCTTTTCCAATTACTCCCATGATTCCAAAGGTTTTAAGTTCAACATCATATTTGTTGAAGTTCCGTAGTCATAACAATGAGAAAACAAAAGATCTCGATCATTGTTATACAGTGTCATAGTATTATTACACAACATCAAAGTTCTCATATCACAACTTCGAAAACAATACTATGGTGATATGTATCACTCCCCCTTAGTCAATACTTTCGTCTCAACATGAAAACCACTCCCCCTTACATAATGACCCGTAAAGCACGTAGATCATATGTATTTGTAGTGTGAACTACACATTAATTCTCCCCCCTTTTTGTCAATAAAATTGGCAAAGGTACGAAAACGGGATCCTAATGAAATTTCCACGAAGACGCTTCAAGACCAAAGAAAAGTACATATCAACTTGTTTAGATGCAATCATAAATCCGAGGCTAAATGCATTCATCAAGGAGTTTATAAAGATACAAGATAACCCCTAAATAATTCCACAGCCGCACTCCCCACAAAGATATGGAAATTAAGCGCAAGTTCAAAAGAACTCTCCCCCATTTGATGTCATTCCCAAGAGAACAACAAGAGCGACCTTACTTTTACAAGAAAAGAAGGATTTTATTGGACACCAAAAACGATAAAGAAATGATTTTTCTATATCCAAAAAACTCAATTAAACTAACCACAAGAGAACCCATGATTAATTTAATCGGAATACACAACCAAAATAACCACAAACGAATCTATGATTAATCTAGTTGGAAATGCTCGACATAAGAAAGCTTACGGAGCTACGACTAAGTTCACCATAAAAGAATGATTAACTCAATCGTCTTATGCTCAACACAAGAAAAGCTTACGGAGCATAGCAGTATACACATAAAATATGGATCAGGGAATGATCAATATTGTGGCATATACAAGGATTCATTCTATTTTCCATCACTATTTGCACAATGACATACAATAGACATAATCCTTGCGAACAAAAGATTTTAACTTATCTTCCCTTAATAATTGACATAATAGGCTTAACTTTTGTTTGTCAAAAGTTCATTCCTTCTTTTATCAACACATGCATATCGACATATAAAGGAGATAACTTTTGACATCATATGGGACAATAATAGTTCACGGACGCAAACACACATATCCCATAACATATTGCAATATATAAAACCATAAAGATTAATACTGCAAAAATCATCTTCCAAACCAATTTTTAGAATTTAAACACATAAACCTAAAAAAAAGGTGAAAAAACATTGGACATAGCTATGTGTACTCACAATAATGGTTATTCCAAACTCTAGTTATTCTTCCTAAAACATAAGAGAAAAATTCTCATAAGAAGACTTTCTAGACATTATAAACCAGTTATCCAAGTTGATCTATAAGATTTCGAACACAAACAAGTTCCTCATTGGCTTCCTTTAGCTTGATCCTCACGAACTCGAGATTCTTTTTAGCGATCACGAATTGATCTTTTAGGACCTTAAAATCTTGGAGAAGATTTCCAACCAGTTGTTGTGACAATTGAACTGGTTGCTTGTCTACATGATCAATTGCATGATATCAATTTATAAGAACATGGTTCTCATAAAACTCAGCAAACTTGTTTCTTTTGATCTCACCTTCGTTCTTGCACCTTTCCATAGTTTGCACTGTTACCTATGGAGACGATTTCCGTTACCGAACTATTACATACCAAGAAAACTTCATGATATATATACACAAAGGTAAACCCTAAGATTTCAAAAGTCGGTAATGGGCTAGGTATGCAAACAATCACGGTTATGAACCAGGTTCACAGACCATCTAGGCAAGGGGGTCTTATGAAAGACTTTGACAATAATCTTTAGATCAAAAGAAGGCGTACTGAAAGGTTCAGTGTCTTAACAAGTCATGGTTTTCTCAAGAGTTCTTATGGATCAACTAATCTTTATTATGAGGAGAAAGCTAGAGCAGAATTCTACTTAGAAAACATCAACCTAAAGAACCAAAATAATACAACGACCATTCACGACGAGTTGCATCTTGAAAACTATGTGCATCCTCAAGAGAAAGATGAGAATGCACAGTAACACTGGTCAGGTTGTAGATAGAGTGAGTAACTCATCATTGTTTTCTGAGTTACCATGGGAAATAATTTCAATGGACTTATTAATCGTTGAACAAGGCGTACCTGAAAATGCTTTCCTTCTTACCCTTTTAATTTTCCGCTTGAGATTATTTATATTGGTTCTTAGATCTAAAGCACGATTGTTGATGTGAATGTGATCGAAATTCGATACTCTGGACATAGTATGATCCTTGCTAGTTGGTGATACTCCTTTCTTATCTGAAGGAACCTTCCCTTTTCTACAACTTTTTCTCTTTACTGGAGCATCAGATGTCTTAGTTGTCCATTTGACATTTTTTCCTCTATGATTATAGAAGGAGTTAGTACCGTATGTACAACTAGGGTGGGACTTATAACAATACTCTTTGGGATTTGAGACTGTAATGTTATTTGCCCAGGGAGACATAGGTTTGATTACTTCCTTTGACATCCAGATAAGAATGTTATGAAGTTTTTCATTCCTAATCCGAAAACGACATTTCCGTTCAACATGACCTTTGTATCCACAATAGTAACAGTTGAAGGTAGTGTTTTTAACGGCTCTACCAAGTCTCGTCTTTGAAGAATGGCAATCTTTTTTAACTGGAACATCAGCTATGACAGGTGTTTCTTCACATTGCAAGTTGTTCTTAGCACAGACAAAATTGATTTTCCCAGTGTTTGGAGCGTCTATTCCTTTATAGCCCAGACCACGTGTATCACGATGTTCTTTACATGCTCCTAACATGGAAGATAATTTTGTAGAGCTAGTGTTGAATCTTTTCAGATTCTCTTTTAGTGAATTTACCTTGCTGACAGTTGTAGATAGATCACTCTTCAATTGACTTTCTTTGGCAAGTAGAAAGCATTCCCTGTCGTTATGGTATTTCTGTTGAGAGTCATACTTTGCCTCAGTCTTAGCAAGTCTTTCTTTCAACATACAGAAACTCTTGTGAAGTTTTTCACACTCAGCAGTCTTTGAATGGGATTCTTCTTCTTTATCTTTAAGGATTGATTGTAAGAGTTTATAGCCACTATCAAATCCTCTAAAGAGTTTCTTTAGTTTCCTGTTTTCACGACAGAGAGGAAACAGATATTCTGCCAGATAGGCAGTGGATCCCTTTTTTTCTATGATATCGTCAAAGAGTATGATATAATGTGAGACTAGTTCATCAATACTCGGTCCCTCGTCTGAGTCACTTTCATCAGAAAGTTCATCCAATTGATCATCTAGGCGGTTTTCCCATTTGACATAGGTTTCTGACAGAGGGAGAGATATGAGAGAATTCTTAGAAGTCTCAGAACTCTGGACAGTATCGAGAGGATTCAGATCTGGCTTTGTGCAGTCAGAGATATCACTATTTTCCATAGAGTCAGATCGCTACAAACATAGACTTTTGAGGTCTTGAACGTGTTTGCCTGCTCTTATACAAATTGAAAAAGCGGGGGTCTAACAACCTCACCCAATATTTCGATTAGCAATCTGTATGGACTAACTCTAATATACTTTTAAGAGAATCAACTAGACATTCAGACTCAATCTTAATAAAAAGTATAACAAGGATTTAATATCTCTCTCACTTGATTTGATCTTTACTCAAGCAAATAGAAATTTGCGAGTCTTTATCAAATACATGGATGATAAACTTGGACAGTACCAAAGACCAATATCCAAGGATCAATCAATTTCCAATCAACAACCAAAGGTTGGATTTCACTATTCATCGATACAACGCACAACCTGTGATATTTCAATTATATAACAAAATATAATACGAAATAGAAATAACACAGACACCAGAAGTTTTGTTAACGAGGAAACCGCAAATGCAGAAAAACCCCGTGACCTAGTCCAGATTGAACACCACATTGTACTAAGCCGCTACAGACACTAGCCTACTACAAACTAACTTCGGTCTGGACTGTAGTTGAACCCTAATCAATCTCACACCGATTCAAGGTACAGTTGCGCTCCTTACGTCTCTGATCCCAGCAGGATACTACGCACTTGATTCCCTTATATGATCTCACCCACTACCAAGAGTTGCTACGACCCAAAGTCGAAGACTTCAATAAACAAATATGTATCACACATAAAAGTCTACAAAGATAGATAAATCAGTCTCCCACTGATAAACCTAAAAGTTTTGTTCTGTCTTTTGATAAAAATCAAGGTGAAAAAGAACCAATTGATAAACCGAGCTTATATTCCCGAAGAACAACCTAGTATTATCAATCACCTCACAATAATCTAAATCGTATGGTAGCGAAACTAGATATTGCGGAATCCCAAACGATGAGACGAAGATGTTTGTGATTTCTTTTTATCTTGCCCTATCGGAGATATAATCTCAAGTCAATTATTTCAATTGAACTCGTACGATAGAAAATGGCAAGATCAGATCGCTCAACTACAAGAGAAGTAGTTTCGTCTGGCTTCTTAATCCCAACGAAGTCTTTCAGTCGTTAATCGACAGGGTCTCGAGAAGAAATCTACGAGTAAAGGAGAATCGACTCTAGCAAACCAACTAGTATCATACAGGAGGTGTGGAGATTAGTTTTGCACATTTGCTAGACGTCTCCTTATATAGTTTTCAAATCAGGGTTTGGAATCTAAGTTACCTTGGTAACAAAGCATTCAATAATCACCGTTAGATGAAAAACCTGATTTTTTGAAGCTAATATCTTTCACCCGTTAGATCGAAACTTAGCTTGTCACACAAAAATGAAATGTATCCACTTAGGTTTGAGTAACCGTACCTAAACGTGTACATTGGTTGGTTCACTAATGGTTTACCAATGGTTAGCCATATGAGTGCTTTCATATCAACCGTATTCATCTTTCTCATAACTAGTTCAAATGACTCATAAGAACTAGTTCAAGAGTTGTTCAATTGCTTAGGTCTTTATACATAGACACAGTTGAAACAAAATTAGTTTGATTCATTTGAATCAATTAATGAACAATATACCCACGGTTTGAAAAGATTGCATTCCTTATAATTTATTGTTTTAAGTCCATGAGAAATAACTAGCTTGGGTACGCGTATGGGTGTTGATGGTGGTTTTTAGCTTAGGGTTAAAATCGTAAAACCTTACATCGGATGTGACGTCGCTCTGCAAGGAAGCGGTGCTATGAGTGCTAATCTCTCCACCGACATATTTATTGAGCCGCTCAATATACTTTTATCCATAACACTTTGTAAATTTCGGCACCTCGCCAATACAAGACCCACTGAGTACTTTCATGTGCTATGTTCCCTAGCAGAACCCTTAAATCGGTATGGCATGACGGATTTATGTTCACTCGCAGCGGAGTAGCATGAACCTCCAAGTACTAAAGTTAAGGCCATCGCAAAAAATGCTCAGACGGAAAGCACACTGCATTCTGTAGATAAGTTTTTTTGTGTGGCAGCATACAAAATCCAGCCAATTATTGTGATAACTCACAAAGAACTCATAAACCCGACTAATTTACAAAATTAGGGTTTCGCGTCCCGCGCAGTATACTAGACCCCGTTGGTCGAAACTATGCTTAGCCAAACTAGGCAACCAAATCCGCTACAACGCACTACAAGTGTGGCCGCGCCCTAGCATGCCGGCCCTCTTCCCATCGACCAATCAGGTCGCTTCAAATTCGCCACAGCGCATTGGAAGAGTGGCCGCGCCCTAGCTTGCCGGCCCCCTACTTTCATTGACCAATTAGGTTGCTCCAAACCTGCCGCGGCCTCAAAAGAGGTAGCCATACCAAGTCGGCTTCCCAAAACGCGCCAACTACCCAAAACGCGCCAACTTCCCAAAACGCGCTAACATGCCGCACGCGCATGCCAGACGCGCATGCCAAATGCGCATGCTGCACGCGCATGCCAGACACGCATGCCGGACGCGCATGCCAAAAGCGCCATGCCATCGTATACTACACGCACTAATTAGGGTTTTGACATGCCAAACCCTAATTTGGGCAAGTTGCTACCTAATTCTTCCACAACGCCAATTTTAGCTTTGGACATGCCGCAACTGGCATACCGCTATGCCGCGGCTACTAGCATGGCACCATACCATGGCTATGCCTACGCTACTGGCATACCACCAACATGTTGCCAATGCCGCTATGCAAACAAGATGCGGCCATGATCAATGGCCATCTTTCCTACTGAGATGCAAATCTCAGCCGTCCAAGTTCGCCACCAAACCGCAAGACTTGTGGCAACTTTTTGGCCACAACGCCAAATCCCTTGGTTTGTGCCGTCAAACCCTAATTTGGCTACGATGCCAATTCTTTGGTCATGGCGCCAAACCCTAATTTGGCCGCGACGCCAAATCCTTTGGCCGCGCCACCAAACTCATTGAACGCCAATGCAAGGCAGCCACAATCAACGACTACCCTTATTTCATAAGATGCGATCTCGACCATCGAAGTTCGCCGGCGAGCTTGTGGCAAGTTCTAGGCGACCAAGCAAGACGAGCCTAATAGCATCACGCGCTATTTACTTACGTTAAGCCTCTCAATTTTAAACTTGCCACACGTAGCAAAGCGCTACACATTTTCCATGAAAACACTCGAGACATCAAAACATGTCACAAACTGGGGGATACTCATCAGGGTATTGGTCTGGCGGTTTACAGCGTGCGGCATGCAATACGCCCGTTACAAGAAAGTGTCATAAAAGTGAGGCGGTTAGTAATGGCAAGAAATAATGGTGAAACGTATCTTTCATTATGGAAACATCAATTCCACGCGTTACCCATTACCGCTTTCTTCCACCATTCAATCGCTTTCACTTCCTACGAGACCAAGGTACGTTTTATTGTGAATTGTATAAATAGGTCTCACTTATTTCCACCAAACAACAAATTTTGGTCAGGAGAACAATACAACATCCATAAATCATATGATAGCTTCTCATTCAGCTACACAGTTCAACTTTCTGATACAAGTCACAAAACACCTACACTTCCAGAATTAACTATTCTGGTCTCAACACTTTCTTCGCTTTCCTCCCTAAGACCAACCCTTCTCCTTCACTTTGTGACCGAAGCAAGCCTGGAACGACCATTTCTTGGTTTAGGCCAGGATTGTACAGATTGATCTCTCGAATCAAAAATACTCCCGTGCAGTATATTTTTTTGGGTTTAGATTCGTTTCTCACCCACACACCCAAAATTACTGAAATCAGCAGAAACGGTTTTCACCCACAAACAACGGGTATGCATACCTTAGCTACCGGATTTTGAGTTGGTTTTAGTTTCCAAACTCAGCAGACTTTTTCAAGTGAAAACGTTTCGCCAGTATGCGTACCTAAGGTGACTGGTTTTTTTAATTCGTAAACTTCAAACCCAGCAGAATTTCACGGACGTGAACTTCCGCCAGTATGCGTACGGGTATGCATACCCAACCTGTCTCCTTCACCAATACCCCATGCACACATATGGACGTACTTGGTTTCCGATACATGGATTTATACACAAATGTGCGAACACACTAAATGCTTACATCCATAGGTGGTTACATATTCTCAACTCTACATTTCAATCATTGAAACATTCTTCTATAATGTTATAACAGTCGTTAGACATAAAGAATCGACCATCGTCATCAAAGCTATTTTCAAGATTGAAACGTCATCATGACTTTCGTCACGGGTAAAGATGAAAATGGTTAAAGCAAAAGCTTACCAACACGTATTTCGAGAAATATATAGGTGAGTAAACTCGGCTCGAAATAGCAAATGTGTATGTATGAAAACTATCATACTTATACGACTGTTGTCTCAAGAGTAGGAGATAGAGTAGATAGACTTTTGAGTGACAAGATGAGTTCAAGTCTCCACATACCTTTTGGTCAGATGAAGTTCTACTGGTTCCTTGAGTAGTTCTTTGTCTTTGCAATATAATCTCCATGGAGTCTGGATCTCAACTATTCATAACTATCCTAGACCGAGACTTAGTCATAAGTATACTAGAAATCAAGACATATAATTTTGATCACTAATATTGACAAACATGCTTGATATAGAAATGCATGCGAGTTCGACCGAGCAATGCTCTAACAAATACTATGCCTATCTAGAGTGTTCATGCTTCGCAGTTTCGTTTTCAATATGCACGACTTGAAAGATACGTTAGGGAATGAAACAGTTCAAGTCAAATATCACTAACCTCAAGTGGAAGGATGATGTTGTCGTTGTAGCTTCTTACTTCTTCGCTTCTTCAAGTCTTCGCAATACTTGTAATATCTCATATCCTAATACGTTCAAGCTAACCTATACGAAGTTGACTCTAGTACATAATCAAGCGACTCTTAAAATCAGTTTTGATTCACTAAAATATGACAACCAAGCTTGACATACCAACGCTTGGTGGGTTCAACCGAGATATGCTCTAACAATCTCCCCCTTTGTCAATTTTAGTGACAAAACTCTTACAATCATATGGATAAACAAATTACAACAATTCATTACACATACACTTGATTTCCGAATTCAATAACACAATAACCTGCATTCATTCAATCCTTAAATGCCGCTGTTGACATTATAATAATAAAGCTAATACTCCCCCTAAAGGTGAGATAGGTAGATTTCATCAATCCACACGTCTTTGTTATACCAATTAATATGATATGCTACTCCCCCTTATGCTTTCACTCTTTCGTTAGATAAACGTTTAAGCACAATTGTTATTTTCCTTAGTGATACCAATCAATATAAAATCAATACCAGTATCACTTGTTTACTCCATATATTTCTCCCGCTTTTTGTCACAAAATGACAAAGAAACGAAAAAATAAAGTACAACACGAAAAGAATCTTACAAATATCAAAATAGACTTGCAAACCTATAGAGTTAAGCATGAGGGTTCCACACACCATTTTTGATAACCAATATCAAAACCGAAACAACAAAGTAATTTGTTTTGATATGTTATCAAGGAAACAATTGCCCGAAACAATTTTCCCAGTTTAGTTTAGCAAACCAAAAATCAACTAAGCACCTTAGTCCCGTTGCTAAACCGATTGTACAAATACAATCGCTTCATTCTATAAGACCAAAATAAGGATAACTCTATTTTTCTCATCAGGTTCTAATTATCCATATAACTTAGACCTTTCAATTTTAAACAAGACAAGTACTAGGTTGGTTAACTAGCATTTCTTGTTAAGGCATTTGATTAGACTTGAATAACTAAAACCTCCACTTTGATAAGTCTAACTAAGATAAACTTAGTTTCTCTTATACGGAATCGAATTGGACTAAACAACTCATCCCGTAAACCTTTGCTTTCGTTAAGCCATAAATAATTCATACAAATCAAAATAAATCAACTTGCATAATTATTCACCTCAATCGGAAGCAATTGAAACAACATAGACATTATAGCACTGCAATTGCACTGAAATTTTGTAAGCCTAAACAATTGATACCACACAATAAAGCAAGATAATAATAGTTTTTCTTAATCGGAAACAATTGAATCACACACACATCATGGAATAAAACATCAATTGTACCGAAATTTTGTTAAGCAAAAGCAAAATATATATGAAATAAAATCAGGCTTTTCTTAAACAGGAAAACAATTAACTAACAATATTGTTACCTCAAATTTTGCATCTGCTTCTCCAGTATATGTTTGCATCTTCTTCCAGGGAGAATTGATATTGAAATATCACTATATTGTCATCCTTATGCAAAACAAAAAAAATAACAACAACCAACCTTTACCAGAGAAAGGTTGAAAACCGGTTTTAACAATTGCAAACAAAAGTTGAAAACCGTCGAAACACATATGCTTTTATGCTAAACCAAAAACCGATTCAACATATTATTACTTTTTCACATATTGTTTCTACCAGAATCCCTCATGATCCTTTGATAAAGCCTACCAACATGGGCTAGAACTTAATCCTGCTAAATCAAAAAGTCACCCAAACCATAAGGGTTCATAACATTATGAGATCGAATATCAAGGTAATAAAATCGAAATCAAACATCCCATAAACATCCATAGCAATAATAAAGCATTCAAGCACAGGCTATGTAAATCAAAAACCATCACAAGAAAAATTATAAATTAAATAATTTTATTCATAATAGTTTTATTTTTATTCATAATAGACTTTATTGAAATAATCAAAAACTACTGTCTATTTTTCTGCAGATCTTTCAGAGATCATCTTCAATTTCCTAAAATTTTTCAGGATCTTCATCAATAGCATCTCGACTGATATCTCGGATTCTGCACACAGTACCTTGATTATGTTCACATGATAATGCATTAACCTTTCGATTAATATTTTGAGCAAACTCCATGTTACGGATTCCAAGTTTAATCAACTTTCTTTGGTTACGGATAACAGTTCTTAATAGTGCTGCCTGTCTATGATGAGTTTCAATAGTACCGAGGAGGACTTGACGAAGATTTATAATATCAATCTTAGCATCCAAATTGTTTTGGACGAGGAGATTAGTGACATCTTCCTTTTCATTTTCTATATCTTCACAACCAGATTTCTTGAAGGTATCATCAAGATGAACGGTTTCCTTAAAAGTCATTCCACTCAAGGCTTTCAGAAGTTTTGCTTGAGATCTGGTTTGAGAATACATCCTTTAGAATAAGTTCTCAGACACGTTGATATACTAGAAATACCTTTCCCACATACCAAACACAGATATCAGCCTTAAATAAATAATTCTGACAAGATTTGAAAAGATTTTCGCATCTTATGTGTTATGGGAACATAACATTCTCCAAAAAGAGGTTATCTTCAAGATCGTCATCAAGAGATACTTCAAACAATTACACTTTTCCTTTTATACAAGTTGTTGTAAGACAACCTTTCTACACATAAAGATGTTTAAAATATCCTTAAGGTAGATGGTGTAATCTCTCTATGTTGAATAAGAGATATTAGTAGGATACCAATAGCCTAGGTATATGTGCTTCCTTACATCCGAAGATTGGGCATTATAAGGATGCACAATCCAATGCGGTTAAGCAATAGGATGAGGATATTCCTCATCAAATACCTCATGAGGAGATCTTCCCTCTTTTTGAACATCATCATGTTCTTCTTCGTGGGTTTTGAACCCATCCTCTTTGTTAGGAAAATTGCGAGATGCAATATCCTCGATTACATCTTGTGCCCAGGATGGTATGTTCTTTGAACTTGAACCCGTGTGGTCTAGATCTGCCAGTCGGCAGTTTGCTAATGTCTCTTGTTCAAGGCACTCTATATGTCCTCTTAAGGTATCCATTCCTTGTTGGAAATGTTTTTATATACATCTGTTTAGATATACCTATTGAAATGTTACAGTAAGAAGTTTCTAAATAAGGACTTTATTCCTTATCTGTGAATGTTCTAGCGATTGAGTAAGAATTTCATACTCTGTAGTCTGTTGATGAACTTCATTGCACAAGGCCATTTTTTGTTCCATATAATCTGCCAGATTATATTGAAGACTGAGTGTTTCTCGCTTTCCTTCACATATTCTTACATTTAGTTGAATAATAAGTTCTGTGACATCATCTAGACTGTTAATGGTTTTTCCCTTTTCTGAATAGTTTTCAGCATGCTTGAAAAATCTTTCCAACACCTTACGAAATTCAGAACTTGGGCAGGCTAGTGAATCAAATCTCTTTTCAGACAATTTTTCACTAGGAATTGGAGTCGGATTCAAAACATGTTTCTTGAGTTTCAGACTCATTCTTTTCTGATCAAGAACCTGATTCGCAATCAAGTTATTAGTCATATACTTTTTCTTTGATTTTCGAAAAGACTTTCAAGACCAATTTCCATTGACCTTTTCTGAGATATTATTCTCATTCTCTTGACATACGTTAACTGAGTTCTTCATAAGTTTAGCTTTGCTTTTATTATTTTGACTCATATCTTATAGGTTGGATCGCACCAAACACAAATTGTTTGATCTTTTCGTATTTGCCTAATCCGATACCAATTGAAAAGGCGAGGGTACCCAAATATACCTCGAGCTAACACTTTTCCTACCTATAAGTCCTTCTTCCGAAAGTGATTGTCTATGGACTGAGTCGAGACAATGCAACTAATCGGTTCACACTTTGTGTGATCGTCTATGGATACGAGATCGAGACAATACAACAACGAAGTATGTTTACTTGATAAAAGGTTTGGACTTAACAAAACATAATAGGATTGTTATCAAGTAAATAGGAATTAACGTTTGTGTAATTTACTTTAAATTATAATAACAACAATTATAATTGTGGAAAATAAAAGTAAATGACACAACAAGATTTTGTTAACGAGGAAACCGCAAATGCAGAAAAACCCCGGGACCTTGTCCAGAATTGAATACTCTCAGGATTAAGCCGCTACACAAAATTAAACCTAACTTCGTATAGTTGAGACCAAGCAACTAAACCTATAGTTCACCTAGTTCTGTCTGTATTCCCACGCCTCCAACTTATGAATAAGTCACGTACTTGGAACAATTCTTTGGGTTCGTATTCCAAACAGTAAAGGAACAACAAATCTGTTTGGTATCAACTCTCTTCAACCAAGTGATGTGAGTTCGACAAAGGTTCTTAGATCTATCTATTCTCAACTACCGAAGTAATTGTTAAGATTTTGCAATCAATACTTTTAATCACAAATAATTGTATTGATGTCGATCTACACAACTAATCAATCCAATCTACCACAAGGATAAACCGATTATAGTTGGATCCTCTTAGACCGAAACAAGTATTGTGCACACCAAAGATTATGAACCCCAAATCAGAAATTTTCAATATCTTCTTTGTCTTCAAATCTTCTAAGATCTTCAATAAACATATGCACACAATAACTTGAATCTTTTGTGATCAATCACGCACAGAATGGAGTCTGTTAACAATGGATTATCACAAGATCGTCTTTAGAACTAATAACAGTCTAAAGATCCATTTCGAAACTTCGATCTAGTTTGAGTGAATCTTATATCAGAAAAGAAAATTATCAAGCATAAACAAACTAGGTGCAATCAAAGTTCAACCACCGTTAGTCAATCAAATCAATCGAAAAAACAAGATAAACCGCAATTATCTAGTTTCCCACCAACGGTACTCGTAGAGCTTCTCAATCCCAAAGAAGACTTTAAACTGAGCGGCCGTAAGAGATTTCGCCTAATTAGGTTACTTTCCTCTCCGAATAGGCGGCTACACCAGTAACAACACAACCGAGGAAGTTTGCTGTTACAAAGGATTAGGTTGCTAGAAATGCAAACTTCAAGTATTTATAGACAAAGAAGTTTGGACACCATGGAATTTCCAAAATCGAAAATATTCTCATAGATATTCAATATATTCCAAATTCGGTTTCCATAATTCCTGGAAATGCTCTGTCCAAAATAATGACCGAAAATCTCTTTGGAAAATCTCAACTAGTAAATGCACATTACTAATTCTCGATTTCCTAAAATAAAATTAAAAACCTTAAATAAAAGATTCTTAACTTATTTATGCTTCGATCCTGAGATTTTCTTCATGTAGCTATTAAGGAATAACTTTTAAAAATAAAAGATAAACATTACTGCACGTGTTCAAAGTATGTCGACACCCTTACTTTGCAAGTCCTCTTTCATACTTACAACCTTGAAACCGATTTGCCACACTTACAAACAAGTTTAGAATTAGTTCATCTGACTTTCAAGAACTATGCGATTGATCAAGAAACACTCAATCACAAATCATGGGTTTAACGGTTCTACCAAAACAAGTTTCGGTTCTACCTCCATGTGAGTACTGTGCATAGTCACACTAGCTTTCCAAAATTCGGTTGACTAGGTACTAGGATAGGTTCCCCACATATATATGGTATCTAACTTATATGTGTTGCACATGTCCATAGGATCGGTTCCCCTTTCTGTTACAAACTTGCTGCACCTCATACAAGGATCGATTCCCCTTTATGATGTGTTGCACCTCTTCATAGGATCGGTTCCCCTTTACCCAGATTCGATCAAACAAATCACAAACTCGATCATACCATCTCAGATGATTACTTAAGATCGGTTTCACTAATAAAAGTCATACCAATACATAAGTCAGGTCTTTGTGAATAGTTTTACCAAGAACACAAACAAGTCATGAGCTGTTATACTAAATCACACATATTGGATGTTCACAAGATATGCAATGAATAAAAATCCCAATAACGCCTGGCGATTTCCTTTTCGATTCATAAACAAGTTTATGCACTTACTTCCTTAAAACACATGTAAAACATTGTTCCCTAGGATGAAATCCTCACCTCATACCCATACATAATCACAATAGCATTTAAACGATTATGTTGATGTCTTATCTACAAAGTTTAATGGTTAAGCAATAAACTTCATATTGTATTCCTTAATACTATATCTATCTAGAGTGTTCAGGCTTCGCAGTTTCGTTTTCAATATGCACGACTTGAAAGATACGTTAGGGAATGAAACAGTTCAAGTCAAATATCAGTAACCTCAAGTGGAAGGATGATGTTGTCGTTGTAGCTTCTTACATCTTCACTCCTTCAAGTCTTCGCAATACTTGTAATGTCTCATATCCTAATACTTTCAAGCTAACCTATACGAAGTTGACTCTAGTACATAATCAAGCGACTCTTAAAATGAGTTTTGATTCACTAAAATATGACAACCAAGCTTGACATACCAACGCTTGATGGGTTCAATCGAGCTATGCTCTAACATATTGTTTGGAGAAGAATAACACAATTTATTATGTCCGTTAAAAAATAGTCGCTGCGAAGTTGGGAAATAGCCATTGCAAAATAGTCGTTGGAAATAGATATTGAAAAATAACAGTTTCAAAGTAGTCATTGGATAAATAATTGAAGATGGGGTGTTTGTTAGAGCATTGCTCGGTCGAACTCGCTTGAGTTTCTATCTCAAGCATGTTTGTCAATATTAGTGATCAAAAATGTATGTCTTGATTTCTAGTATACTTATGACTAAGTCTCGGTCTAGGATAGTTAGGAATAGTTTAGCTCCATACTCTATGGCGATTATCTTGCAAAGACGAAGAACTACTCAAGGAACCAGTGGAACTTCATCCGACCAAAAGGTATGTGGAGTGATAGGTGTTGTAAAACACCTAATTTTATATCTAGTATTTATGCTTTCTTTGCTATTATCCTTGTGAATTGCATCTCTTATGTTTAGTTTTGAGTTATTAGGTTCAATGGAGTCCTTGGGAGCAAAAGAGGGAGATAACGTCCATTTGGAGCGAAAACGACAAAAAGATCAATTCCCATGCGATATTTGGAGCAGGCTAATGTTGCGCAAGGAGGGGTGAAGGATGAACTGTCGGTTTTCTAAGACTAATAGGCTAAATAGTACATGCATAGACCTTATCAGAGTTCTGGGTGCCTGTGGTACTTATTATCATTACCACGCCCTAGAATTCAGAAGAGAATTCATTTCTCAATTATTTGGTTTCTAACAGAGTAGTGTGCGGCTGAGTTTAGGGTTGCTGTTGTAGCTAAAACCAGACGAAGAAATTTAAGATAAAAGAAGCTTGTGATGGAAGCAACCGGAATGAGGGTATGAGTCTGCTGGAGAAATTGATGAGAGGATTGAATCTGTCAAGGAGTTGAAGAATAAAGCTCAACAGATCGAGAAGACGTTATGATTTGCTGTTCAGATAAATCAGTTGAGGATTCTGGTGATGAGTGTGATGGATTTCAGAGTTTGGGTTTTCTAGTGCTGCCGTTGAGTACAAGAGGAGGAAATCTGATATGGATTTGGTTCAGATCGATGGATGGAGCAACTGACAATGATTCAAGGTTAGTAGATGATGAATCTGGGTTGATTTTTATATGTCGGTTTTAGAATTGCATCTGAGACTAAGCAGAGAAGAACATGAGTAGCTAGGATTTTAAAGAAGATTCAGAGTTGATTGAGTTCAAATGAACTGAGAAGAGATTTGAGCTGATGGGTTCGATTCCAGTGCAGCTATTGATTTTATGAGGATAAATTAGGGTTCTTATGGTGATTTAGATGAAACTGTGATATTCAATGGAATCTGAGCTCAATCTCAGTAATAAGGAGGTTGGTTTGATGATTGAATGGGTTCTGATGATTTTGAATTGTTTGTTGTTGGTGGTGGCTGCTGCTGTGAAGTTGTTATTGATGGGTTAGATTTGAGAGAAGAAAGACATGGCAGAAAAGGCTAGGTGCAATGAGGAGCTAAATTGGTCATTGTTGCTGCTACTGAGATGGCTTGAGCTGTGGAAATAAACGAGTTGTAATTGCAGATGTTGGTAAAGCTCAAGTACTGGGTTGAGCTCGAACTACAACAAGGAACTGGATGAAATTTGTGCTATGGGTATTTGACGACTTAAATGAATGTTAGGCCAGGTGACATGACTATGGTGGTACTGACATGCTGATAGTGATGTTGAGTAGCAGAGGCAATGAAAAGAAGCTACAAAAATGGAGGTCATAAGGGTCTGGTGGAGTACAACATTGGCGATAATTTGATTGCAGCTACAGATGATGCAAGAAGATGCAGGTACATGGAATGTCAGGTTGTTATGATAATGTACATGAACTGAGATTGCAGCTGTTTACCAGAGAAGATGATGATGTTTACTGTGAAGCTGTACTGCGGCGCAAGACTCAGGAAATGGTTGTGGTGATACTAAATTGTGGAACTGAAGTTTAAATGGATGAATGAGCTGAGGAGTTGGTTGTCTGTGTTGGTGGATGAAGATGTCTGCTAAACAGCGAGACGAAACCACTAAACAGTGGTATAAAGATGTCTGCTAAACAGCTAGACGGATCCACTAAACAGTGGATAGAGATGTCTGCTAAACAGCTAGACAAATAATCAGAAAGACCCGCTCAACAGCTGGTCATGTCATACAATTTTTATTTTTATTTATTTATTTATTTTTTTGATGCAGACCCGCTCTACAGCCGGTCATAAAATGAAAAATACGAAAACGAATGAAAAAGACCCGCTAAACAGCTGGTCAATTTTTTTTTTTTTTTTTTTTGAAAAAAAAAACCTAACGAAAATGTCACTCCCCCCACTTAAACATTACATTGTCCTCAATGTAATTGAGTCATCCAACGTAGAAATTAAGATGGGAAATGAAAAAAATAAACAAAAAGAACATAAGAGATAAAGTAGAGGGAACAAATCTGATGGGTTGACTCCCATGAAGCGAAAGTTATCTGTTTCCCTACTTGCCAGTAGCACGTTCTCAAACAATGTGGGGTTGGTACCCCAAGGTACGCTGCAAATCATATATATATATAGTCCGAAAAGTTGGGGATCAACCCAACTAATATGATTAGTCATAAACATGAACCTGCAGTAAGAAATATTAGTACCCAGAGAGATAAAACTGAATTCAATCTTATTTAAAACATAATTCGAACCTTGAATATGAAGTAAATCAGGTTCGCAGATAATTAATAAAGATTGTTTAAAGAATTGAACAGTTTTGTCCCTAAATCAGGTTCTAAGTCAGCGGAAATAACTTCCACGACTGATATTGGTTCAAATTCATCTAAGTCGGGCACACAAACATATGTTGGTTCAAATGCATTTTCTGAACAAGGCCTCAATGGAGCAATAATATCACGACTTATAGACCCATTATCATCTAAAACGGTTTCATTATCAATATCATCAAGACGAAAAAATTCAGAACTTAATGGCTTATGGGTCAAGGTCGGAGCATCCTCGACTGATGGAACTAGTCGAGACTCGGACAAAACTAGAGGTTCTAGTTTGGGTTTCCATTTGTTAGCGTCTAGCAGTGGTGTGGAGTCTAATAAGGCATTGACTTCACAAATAACACTATCATCATCAAAATCATACCCAAAATGTGCTAAGCAAACCTCTAGTGGATCTTCCAAGTGGTCCTTGCAAAAGCTTTGCGAGTGCATCTTTTCGCCTATAGCACTTCAGACTAAGGTACCTGGAAAATATTCAAACGAACTAGGTAAAAAGAACTAAAAGAAATCTAAAAGAAAGAGAAAAATAAATTATATACAAAATAAAATAAAAATAAGCTATATACAAAAATTGATATCAGTCAGAGTGTATTATGCAACCACTCCCCGGCAGTGGCGCCAAAAACTTGGTAGGCTCGGAAACCTACAATAATATTACTGCAAGTGCACAGCGTCTAACTCGTAGACAATGGCAAGTACAGGTCGTTCCCACGAGGAGTGTGAAATACTCTACCAACTAATACCAAAAATTAAGTAACCAAATAGAAGATGTTTTAAAGATTTCAAGAAATTCGAACAAAACAAAATAACAAATAACCGGGACAATAAACTAGATGGAATGAGTTGTTAGGGTTTTCGGTTTCCACCAATTAATTATGCAAACTCTACTAAACATTAAATATATATTCCATGCATTTTCAAATACTGTTTCTCCGCTGTAATTTTCTTCGCTTCATGGGTAGTGATTCTAAAGCATTACCTATCTATCCTTGCATACCACGTCTAGGGATTTAACCGAAGCACGAAATATCAATTCAAAAGCATACATAATCAAGAAAATCACATAAGCAATCAAATACCAAGCTGTATGAAGAAAAACTACTAATCAATAAAATCATTATTAAGCATATAAATATAGAGTTTACGCAATTAAATTGGTTTCTACCTAAACCCTAACATAGCTCTAGCTAGCCATGGCTTTCTCAAAGCCATAAAAAGATTAAAATCAAACTAGCTAAACAAAAATGAAATCGAAAGAATGAAACTTCAAACCTTTCTCCGCGGCTCTCGGCTGTGTAGCCGCAACTTTCAGTTCTCCCAACTCCCCCTGTTCTCTGGCCGTCGGAACCAATATTCCTTTCTCATAATTACCACCACGTCACTACCCAATAGATGGGTGCCACATGTCAAATCTCTTACACCTTATTGGCTCCCTTTAGCCTCCTCCCTTATTCTCAGTTTATCACCTTTCCACTAAAAGAGATATTCCAGTGCGTTGACAAAGGAAAGTATTCCTTTTTGTCGTGAGCATCTTCCAATTCTTCTCTAATCATTTTCTTGTTTCGTGTGTCGATAAATCTTTGTTTGATTTCCACTTTCCACACCACATGTACCCATCATTTCCCTGAAGTATGCCACCTTCTTCCAAAATCTAACCAGAAACCACATGGCTTTTGTTCCCTGACCTTCTAACTCCAGATATTCCCATATCATCACCAGTTACCCTTTAACAACTCAGTCACGTTCAGCAATTTCTAATTCCATTCCACCACAGCATCGTAATTCCAGCTGACACACGGACTCCGTCAATTACACAGCAAATTCCCATCACCATGGGTTATAAATGGCAGCAGTCATTTTCTTCCATAACCCATAATTCTTCTCCATTCTGTCCATCTGCTACAGCACCCATCCATCGATTGCAATCAGGCAGCCACTCAACCAACAGCAGCGATCATCCATTGAACAAATACATCTTCCTCCGATTACAATCAACTCCACCAACTAAACAAATCCAATTTCAGTCCGTGTAAGAACCACCACTGCCATCATTCACTTCAGCCATCCTACCTAGCAGATTCCAGGCTTCACTCCATCGATTGCACCCTGAATCTCGTCACTACTAACTGCAATTATCTTAGCCTTCAAAAACCCTTGATATCAGAAGCACCTTCGAGTACTGACGACTGCAACAGCTCCACCAAATGCAGGCATCTGGACATAACCCATTCATCTTCGCAGCTGCAATACTTCTTGTCCACTGTCGAGAATATGAATTCACGCCTCACCAAAATTGCTGTCTCAAAGGACTCCAGCTAAGCCCCATTGTAGGTGCAAAAGAATATCCACTGCTGCTATTATTGCATAGAACGGCCGCATTAGTCACCATCAGCTTCTTTGTTTCCTGAAGTTAACATAACCCATATGAAATGTTGATCATAATAAGACACGTGGTAATGAAGTAAGCCACGTCCACTAGTTTTTTTCTCATTTTAGTGTGTGAACAAAGTTCACAGCACCACTTCGAAACTTCACCAACTTCTTGTTTAGCCACTAGTGGATTACACGAACTTGCTTGGCAAAGACAATTTTTACACCATATGATCTACTGGCGTGACATGACTTTGCTCAATTTGCACGCAAAAGCTATTTATTTCCAACTTTAACCGTTTATTTTCCGGATGATGTACTTTCTACAAAAGCACTAAAATATTGTTATTAGTCAAAATATCGAGTCCTAACTAATATAAATATGGGTATAAAATATAGCACTTACGTGCTTATCAGTGGATATCTGAGAGTAAGGATTTTGAGCTGAGCAGAATGCACTGGTGTTGTTGGTGCTGTAAATGGCAGTGTTGGTTGATTGATTAAGCTGAGTTGAAGCTCAAATGGATTTTGCTGCCGCAGAATGTTGATGTTAGTTATGGCCTGAAGTGAATGGAGGTGTGCAAGTCTGATGCAATGGGTGATTGAAGAGAACAGATGAAACTGGTGTTGCTATGATGTTGCAAGAGTTAGAATGGAATGTATATGCTTGTCTGCCAAGGGTTATGAAGCTACAGAAGTTGGGAGTTGCAGCTGAACTGGTTGATTGGGAGTGAAGGTTGTGAAGCGTCATCTTGGAGCGACACAAGTTATGGCCTATGCAACACAACTCTGGTTGTGCAAGACTTTAGACCACTCAGCTCAGTCAGGCTTGTTAGACTCTGACTCAGGTCTGACTAGACCAACTGACTCATATGACCCGGTTTGACTCGGTCTGACCTTGACCCAGTTGACTGGTGACCAGTTTGACTTTACCGGTCACCTGAGCTTTTTCCAGTCATTTCTCCGGCCAAGTTCCGACCATTTTACCAGTTTTCCAGCGAGCACTTTTGGGGTATATTTTCTACATGGGTATTTTCACATATGGATTTGGTGGACCACATTGGGCTTTGGGCTTTGAAGACTTAATTTTAGAAGTTGGAGAAAAGATACAAAAGAAGAAAGTTTCTACTTCTTTTGGGGATCACGTATTTTCTACTTGGAGCTTTGGAGAGCGGCGATTTTACTAGGGTTTGCTTTCGTATATTTTTCATTTCTTTATTTTATGATGAAAATGATTATGATGAACTCCATTAATATGAGTAGCTAAACAACTATTATTGGTTATGGGATAAAGTTGATTTCTCAACATGATATTTGATTCAATGCATTAGTTTTGTCTCAGTAATTTATTATTTATGATTCATGGTTTATATTGTCATATGAGTTGAATACTTGTTAGGTTGAGTCCGGAATCAATCCGATTTGCATTCATTTCTAGAGATATATTAGGGTTTTCAATACGAAAAAGTTGTTTATCCCTGATTCTAAGTAGCATAATTGTGGGTAGTGCTTGTAGTGATACATCCTACTAGTCACAAGTGAATCATAACTTTTGTTAAAACGGATTAGTGCTTTTACACGTTCGTTTGCATTGATTAGTCTTATTCCATAGAACTTATTGCTTTTAGGGAGTTAAACTTGATTGTGCTTGCACGTTAGGTTGCTTTCTAGGAAGAATTCACATATACATCTTTTAATGTGGTTGTGATGAAATCAGGAAATTAGCGGGATATTCTTGCGATCAAGGTATCCTAGAACTTTTAGTGAATGAGAGATTAAAATACCAATTCTAGTCATTGATGAAAATACATGTTTGTGAATGATACTATCCCGTGACCAATATCTTCTCTTTATTGATTAATCAAAATATTTTATTGCTTTCTATTATTTTTATTGCTTTGCTAAAATAAAAATCCCCCCTTGGTTACCAAGAAACTGAAATTTTGTAATAACAAAAGCCTCTATGTGGGAACGATCTCTTTTTTACCGCGTACTTCATTTTTATTTAGTAGAGTGAGAAAGTGGAATTATTTTTGCTCGGCTGACAACCGATCAAATTTTGGCGCCGCTGCTGGGGAGGCATATGGCTTGTTATTACGTTTTAGTTTCTTATTTATTATTTCTGCTTGCATATTTGCTTTTCGTTTCTTGTCTTGTTTCTCTCTTGTTTGCGAGAATTTTTTTCAGGTACCTAATCCCTGGCTTCTAAAGATTGGAACTATCCAAGGTGTGGGATAGATACTCGAAGAGGCACATTACTCCAACCAAGGCAAGACACAAAGGAAGAACAAGTCTTCGAAGTAGAACACGAAGCTCTTCATCAAGAAGAAGAAGAACAAGAGGTTTCATTCATAGAAGAACCACTAGAAGAAGAAGAAGCAATGGGTGATCATACGCTCAAGGACTTGGCTTCTCATAGGCTTGATGCACAACGATGGTGTATTCAAACCAAGTCAACCTTCGAGATCAAACCGGGGTTGATTAGAGAGTTACCAAATTTCCATGGCATGGAAAATGAAGATCCAAACAAGCATCTCATGGATTTCTACAACATTATCATGGCCATGCTTCCACCGGACACTAATGCCGATGGTGCAATGTTGAAAGCTTTCCCATTCTCTTTGGCGGACAATGCTAAGGAATGGTTGTATTATTTACCGTCTGGGAGTGTCACTACATGGAACGGGTTGAAGAAACTTTTTCTAGAGAGATATTTTCCTGCATATAAAGCTACTCAAATTCGCAAGGAGATTTGTGGGATACAACAAAAGGATGGAGAATCTTTGTATGAATGTTGGGAGCGATATAAGAGATTGGTGGCAAGCTGTCCACACCACCAATTCAGTGACGCTATGATTATCCAATACTTTTACGAAGGTCTCCAATCGAGTGGTAGATATCTTCTTGATGCCGCGGGTGGTGGTGCACTAGTGAACAAGACGGTGGCCCAAGTGATTTAAGATTTTTCTTAGTTTTCGTAGTAGTAGTTAAGATTCGTTCTCTCAGACTTGCGAAGATTAAATTTAAAGGTTTAAACAAAAGCGAAAATAATAAACAAAAGCGAGAGTCACTGGGTCTAGGATTCCACCGCATTCATGTTAATAGGTTCAATTATTATTCTTCAGCAATTATCGCTCAAAACAACAAGGACTCTTATTTTTGCCAATGTAGATTCTCCAAACATTAGTTATAAATCGTAAGCATGGGACATCAAACATCTAAGCAAGCATGACCCATCTAATAAAATAATAACTAATTTTTTCAAATCATAATTCTATTTTAATTAGTGCAAAAGTCATGTAAAGAATTAATTAAAATTACCCACGTATGAAGTTCGGCTTCCTCCGTCGACCCAGTGTAGGGGTCTAGCTTCTCATGATAAAAACACACTCAAAAATATAATTCATAGCTCAAATGGTGTTTTTATTGAAGGAAACTAATAATACAATGAATCTGCAACGTTGTATTGGCGTTACCGAAATCACTGTTACAATAATTGTTGTAAACTGAAGCTATTTGTTACAAATGGACTGTTACAAAGATCTGAAAATTAAGACGCTAGGATGTTGGAAAAATAAGACACTAGAAATAACGACTGCAGTTTGCAGTGTTATGTTCTTCGTGGCTTCTTCTTCCTGCAGGTGATGATTCACTCTGCAAATTCCTATTTTGCGCTCAGTCACTGCCCCAAACTCTCGATATCTTTTGTGTAACTCCAGAAACACCTATAAATACCCAACAGCTCCTCCAAATCTCGCATTAAACTCCAAAATCTTCTTCATTACATCGGTAATATTTTCATTCTCTTTTTGTAGCAGCACGGTAATAACTCGTCATTTCTTCTCCTCTCATGCGTCTGCTAGTACCCAACACGTTCTTACACGCCTCAGATGACGTCAAAAACTCTCAAACCACACAAAATCTCCAAAAATAAGTCGGAGAATCCCGAACATATCTTCCTTCATCTGCTTTGTAAAATCCACGTACATAGCCCTTTTTTTACGTTTCTAAGCCTCATACCAATCCTGTTTTGACCAAAAAGGATTATTCCAAGTCAAATCAGCAACCAACTCCGTGTAAAACTCAGGCAAACCGAATCCAGGAAATACCGCAGCTCGCCGTGAACTTTCTACACCTCTGATTCCTCCAACAAGATTATGCAGCCAAAATTAATCGATTCCAAGGACCTTACCAGACTTGTTTAACTTCGTTAAGCTCATTCCAATCAAATCCAGTGATTGAATCTCATTGAAATTCTTCAGGCGTCGAACCCTAATTTTTCCCGAACTGGTTTACTTTAAATCCACCACTCTAGCCAATTCCAATCGAAACGGAACCCATTACCAGTCCTGTTAGATCAATTAGAACAAACCCATTTAATTTCAGCCCTTTAGTCTCCTTGAATCACGCCCAATTTCCAAACCCTAATTCTGTTTCCATTAAAACCAATTTCCCGCCAAAACTGGAAATTCAAAAGGTTGAAGATGATTGCCCCTTATCCAATCCGGGAGTGCGAATAGCAATTAGGGTGCCCCTTAGTAATTGGGTGCCCCTTATCCAAAATTGAGAGTCCGAATAACATGTGTCCTCCGGGGTACAAAAACCACTTTTCGAGCAACTTTCTCCATAAGAGCTTATTTCACAAAAATACCTACAAACAAGTTTATTAGTGATAAAATGAGTCCCAGCTAATGTATTTATGGGTGAAAATGTGTCGCACTTTCGTGCTTATCACCAAGCTTGGCTACTGCAAGTGACTTGGTAAGAGCATTAGATCCATCCATTTACAGGTAAAGATTCCTTCGGAATATTCTCCCAGAGCAGGAGTTTCTCATTAGGATCAATAGGAGGAGAAATATATCGAGAATTGAACATCTCGAGTTCGAAGATTACGAGTTAAATGATATATGCCCTTACGCAGTAAGAAGTAGCAAATGTTGAGATTGTAGAAGTTACAGAGCTATCCTTATAAAATAGAAGTAAAGTAAATATTACAGGATAGTGAAATGACCCTTAACCTTACTTAATGAAATTTGTAAAATAAATATTATGGAGGTGTGAAAGCCAGCAGGACTACCCTTATTGGAAATGATAAAGTAAATATTCTTGTTTGGCAAAGTAGCCCATATTACCCTTTACTTGAAATTAGTGTGACAAATATTGTAAATTTATAGAAAATGACTGGAGCCCCTACACTTATTGGAAATACAGTAAAAGCAATATTATAAATTGTTAAAATG
>JAJJWW010005668.1:0-53895 GCA_023531295.1 Papaver armeniacum | reverse complement strand
CAAGCTACGAAGTAATGAATTTTTCTCTTATCATCATTTCCATGGACATACAACAAATGACTACGAGAAATATAAAGAGGATCATTCTCGGGATGATAGATCGGGGAAAATTAAATCACTTTCTAGTAGGACAAACGCAAACTCAAGCATTACCACCTCCTCCGGATATTACTGCAAAGAAAACATAGCAAAGAAAGAGAAACATTTGTGATTGAAATTGGTGCAAAGGCAAATAATCTGTTTTTGTAACTCTATTGTACACTCACACAGAGACGATTGAAGATTTTCATGATAACACTCTCGGCAGGGTTTCGCAAGAGATGGCGATGATAGAGAAATAATGAACATTGCGAAGACATCGCCTTTGGAAGAATGGCAAAAGCGGACTATCTCTTTTCACATTGAAGAAGTACCGAGGTGGAGAAATGCACGACAACCCATTAGTGGTATGATTGGAGATTAACCCAAAACCTAGCGAGGATGAAGATGATGAAGCCAGAGAATTCATGGGCAATCAACGAATTTTGATCGATCTTGGAAGTTAACGTGAATATCTTTTTTTTATCATACTTATAAAACTATGGGAGGGAAAGATGAAGATCTAATACCTTCAACTTACAAAATCTATGATTTTAAGCGGTACTTGCAAATAAGCCTAAAGGAGAAGTTCATATGCGAATTCCACTTGAAAGGATTATCCTCTGAAATTTTATTACGTGTAGTTGATGTGGAATCACCATACAACGCATTGATTGGACGACCTTGGTTACATGAGATTTTAGGTGTGGGATCGACTTTTCATCAATGTATCAAGTTCCCTCATCCCATTGGTGTTGGCATCATAAAAGGAGATTGGGTTGAAGGAAAGAAGTGTTATGAAATTGATATAGAATCTTACGAAGAAAGAGATGCAGAAGAAGAATTGGAAACACAACATCAAAGAAAAACAAAAAGGTGAAAGATTGATGGTAGATATAATAGAAAAGAGAGAAGAAGAAATCGTTGCGAAACCAATGTATGATGAAGATAAAAGTGGCGAAGGCTTATAGCAGACAAAAATGCAGAAGCGAAAGTAGCAGAAGTAAGAGACTTAAAGAATAAATGTAATTGTTGACTCAGAGGTAGAAATTGGGAGGTGAAAGAAAAATGTATGATTGGTTTGATCTTTAAAAAAAAAAAAAATAATGAAATTTTTTCTTATAAATAACGAGAGATGAGATCTGCGAAAGAAGAGCGATATGCAGAAAGAAGAAAATATATTTTATGAATGATAAAGATGAGATTGCGAAATTACAAAAGAGCTTATATGCGGAAGAATCAACAAAATAATCGGAGCGAGGCGAACCTACTTATGGCGTACACTCTAGTTCGCGAAATCAAAATTTCGCAAGAGGCAAATGTAAGACCTAAAGTGCGTCACAGAAGAGGGTACCTATTGCATGGCTCGGGAAAAAGGTTACACCGCCCTGGAACTCGAGTCATGGAGAATTGGGGTCAATAAAGCCCATCTAGGAGAGTTACCTTGGATTTTCAATCTAAGCTTATGACTTAGATTGGACGACAGAGGGTCTCTTCTAAGGAGTCGACATTTGACCAAGGCGCAGAGGTACACGGTTGAGCCAAGAGTGCTCGGGGCATTTGAAGTATCTCGGACATTCTTGGCAAGTCTTGGCATATGCTTGCACTCGGCCGAAGAAAACTCCACTTAGGTGCAGTCTCGTAACCATAAGCCACATAGGTAAAACGGATAAGAGAGTCGTGAAAACAAGCTCAGTTGTTGTTAAGACCGGATGGGAGGAGATAGCCTTGTATGGCAGTACGCCTCCTTGAAGGGGCAACCAGGGAGATGATAAGGGCGGCACCCTCCGTTAGGGAGGCGATAAGTGTCTTAAGACGCAAATGTCATGAGGCTTTATTTTCACAAGAAAATTTAGGCTTATCATATTTGTGCGACAATCTGAAGAAGCAATAATACAAAAGACAAAGATAAGACGAGATCAATGGGTCGAGTACATGAAAGTGTAAGGGCGTCCTGCGATTTCATCGCAAGAGCGGCAATGTCATGGGGCTTTATTTTCGCAAGAATTTTTAGGCTTTGTCATATTGTCGCAACAAAAATTTTAAAGAAAAAGTTAAGGCAAGATCAATGGGTTTTTGCATGCAAATGCAAAGACGTCCTGCGATTTTGTCGCAATGACAAGAAGGTAGGCGCAATAAGACCTTTAAATAGGAAGGCAAAATAAGACCACATAAAAGAAAAATAAAAAAGAAATCTTGGAAGAAACCAAGATTTCCTTACTTACGTAATTCAGCGACAACAATTGCGAGATTGAAGCATGAATACATATCACTATTCGAAAGTAACTTGCTTAATCTCTCATTTGAATGCAAATAACGAGAGGCAAGTATGGGAATGTATAGAATAAAAACATGTTATTTGTCTTCATATGATAGATTTACGCACTCATAAAGTGAAAGATTGATAATATATTGATTAACTGTATTGCAAAAAAGAATTGTTCTTTTAGCAATGTGCAGAAAGGAACAACAAAGGTAGAGCTTGTATTTGAAGATCCAAGAAATTCGCAGCAAAAGATTACAAAAATAGAAGATTAAAAGAATGAATGTACATATATTACAAAAGAGAAAGAAGAAAACAGAATTATTTCTTGTTTGATTCTTCTTCTTCATTTTCTTCATCTTCATCGGATCCTTCTATTTCTTCATCTTCGTGGATTCCTCTTCTTCACTAGCATCACTGTCAGAGATATCCAAAGAAGGCACATTATTAGGGATTTCATCAAGGAGGCAAGGATATGTAGAATGAGGAATCTTTGTTGTCGTCATGAGACCATCTTAATAGTCGATTGCGAAAAAGAGTAGCATCATTCGTGAAATTCACAGCGGTAATTTATGGTTGCCTCTTCGATCTCAGAATATTTGTCATTTCTAGAAGAAAGGTCCTTTGCGAGCTGCTCCTTCTCAGATTCAAGTTCTTCAATTCTTTTGCGAAATCTCTCTTCAGCGTCTGCGAACATATGACAATGAATCAGCAACTTAACGACAACTTCATAAAAAACAAACAGTTAAATAAAGAAGAATAATTAACAACCTTCTTTTCGAAATCATATCTCTAATCAAGTCCGTATTCTCGACTTGAAGACTAACGTTAACACCTAAATTATTTAAGCGTCATCTAGAACCTTCGTAGCCCAAGCGAATTCATCGTCATTGTTTATGAGAAAGAAGGGAGCGAATTTGATTCTCTCTTTCGCTAAGTATAGCATTTTTGCGAGATGGATTCATCCCGATTCAATTTGAACCTCAAGAAGAGTCTTTTGGAATTTTGCTAATGCTTGAGCACCTTTGTCTAGCGATGCGATCTTTGTCATCTATGAGATCACTGATTTTCTTCCTTAAAGTATTAATTTTCTCTTTAGAACTAAGATATAGACGTTTAAATTGGTTGGCTAAGCCTAAACTAGATCTATGATCAATTTCTAAGAGGCGAAATTTGGATTGAGTTCGCTTAGAGGAAGAGATTTAATCTTGTTATTTGAAAACTATTCAAGCAAAGAATTTCCTGAGGATCAAGAAGGGCATTGTTATCCATAGGATCGGGGAATGATGGGCAGAACGGGTTTCATCAAAGGTTATAAACGCCTCATAAAATGGTAATGTATAAGGGAAGATAATGAAAGAACAAAACAAAGGAAAAGAGAAAAGTCTCATACCATAAAGTTGTTATTACGCTTTGAAGGCTAGATATCTTATTCTTCTCCTGAGTGGAAGAATCAACTTCTAGTTGCTTGGTCTTCTCAAGAAGCGGCTTGCTTCAAATTCTTCATTTCTCTTGCGAAGAGCAACAACTTGCTTCCAATTCTTCATTTTTCTTGCGAAGTTGAAGATTCTTCTTTTCGAGAATATCACATTTTTCTCAAGATCTCGAGGCGACATCGGAAAGCTCTCCGGTATAAAGTAAAAAGAAATTATCAAGATATAACTTAAAATCAAAATTATGAAGAAATAAGGGAACAAAGACATACCAAGACACCGCCAATTTAGAAAGTCGGAGTCAATGATCTGGAGACCCCATGAAGAGAATCATCACCTTCTAGTAAAGGAGCATCACGGATACTCGCGAGAGATTTGCACGTACTAGAGAGATGACCCGTCTCAATTCCTATGGAGTCGTAGAAGATGCTGGACAGTTGCGCCATAGAAGATTGATTGGAGAATTCTCCTTTGCGAGAGAAAATATCACATCATCATTATCTTCATCACTGAGCTTTACGATTGAGGATTTGAAAGAGAAGGGGAATGAATCTTCGTTTCTTTGAAGGTGGGGCAGCGGACTTCCCTTGCGAAGAAGACCTCATTTACTTCAATTTCAGAACTCGTAACTTTCTTCTTCTCCAACAATCTCAACACCAACCTTCGCATTACCGAATGAAGATAAGAAAACAGAGGCAACAATATTGTTAAAAATAATTAAAAAAAAAGTATTTCTTACTTCATCAGTGATCGAACAGGCGCCGCTAGAGTACTTGGCTTAGCATTCCTTTTGTAACTTTTTCTTAGCTTGATAATCCGAAAATTTCGCAAGATTATGAGATATAAAAAGGAGTAAAGATCATAAGCGGAGCGAAATTTAAGAGTGTACCTCTTTCGCTTTCTCGGGCGGTTAAATACCCAAGGTTGATAATTGGCGAGATTCGCGAGGAGCACATTTGAACCCTGAAATGTAAGGTCCTTTCAAAGCTAGTGGAAAACGCACCACCTATCGTCCTTAGAGTGGCGAGGAATATTGTTTTTGCTAGAATGCCAATCGATGTCTTGCATAAGCATTTTATCGTCGGCAACATTTTATTTCCTCTTCAAGCGAGCACCCAGATGAGTTCTATCATTCTTCATGTTTATTACCTCATAGTTTTCGAAGAAGCTCTCTCTCGTATATTTTTTGTCGCATATCTCTAAGTCCACAAATTCGGGATCCATGACTTCTTTTGGGTAAAGAGACCCCTTACCGGCACCCAGGTTGGCTAATTCAAGCATTAAGCGGATACAATCCCGCTCAAGCTGGTAGATGGCTCGCGAGAATTTCGCATGAGCAAGAATTTCATAAAACAGGGGAAGATCGGGGTCATAGAGAGGAATGGGAAGGCCAGCGAGAATCGACCTAGCGGAATTATGATTTTACGATCATCACAATGATGATCAACAAACGAGTTGGCGAAAGAATGGATTTAGATTCTTGATCGGGAATAGTGGATAATATGAAACGTTTCTCTTCAAAATATTTACGAACTTTTTCCGAAGACTTTCATATCTTCGACCAACTGGAGGCATCTTCGAGTATGGGAATGAAGATAAGATTGAAGATTAAATAAAGTAAAAGAAGAAGATTTACGGTAGTAGAAGCAAAAGTTACGGAGAGATGAAGAAGAAAAATTGCGAGAGAAAACAAGAAGGAGAGTAAAAAGAAGAAGAGAGGAGTAAGAAAGATATATATAGGGAGAAGGATTCTCGAAAAGGCAAACACATTTAATGCGAAAAGTAGACATGAACGGTTGAGAAGTGGCGGTTGAAAAAGACGTGTCAAGAAATGGATGGAAGAAGAGATACGTGTAATAAATTACTGCGTAAAAGTACAACATCATGTCAAAGCAGAAAAGTATGAAAAAATGAACAACTACGGCATTTTGAAAGTATTAGTTCTCATGACATTCTCTCCTTCGCGAGAAGACATGAGAAGAGGCAAGATGTATGATCGAATATCGCAACACCAACATCCTTGCGAAATCCATAAACAACACATTGCGAAGATGTCGCGAGATGGAAAATAAAAAATGACGCTAGCGGATGACGACGACTCGAACACGACAAAGATGTGAAGATCTAGCGAGATTAAGGAGTGTTGCGAGATTTAACATTTATATACTCGTGAGAATGTACGTAAGTCATCCCCGAAAATAAAGGACAGACTTAGTTGTCATCCACTATGTAATGTCCTATATAAAGGGCCGAAACGGAGCTTAAGAGAGGAGAGCTTTTCGAGTGTTGGTCAAGTCATTAAGAGAGAAAGTTTAGAGCGGTTGTTAATTCTTTAGCTTATTCCCTTTTTATCTTGTAACATTTGTGAGTTTAATCAAAAAAGACTATAATTGTTCATCTTAAAATGATTTGATTGTGTGAATTCTTGTGAGGGGTGTAGTGTGGGAACTCCTGCTACTACAACTTTGATGATATAGCCTTTGAACTTGATGATGTTCCCATCCTTGTTATTTGCTTTAAAGCAATTGATCATGAAAAAGATCTTCCAATCCGGATGTCTCTTCGATTGGTTGGAAATCTTCTTGAGATTTTGAGGTCGTACGTGAACATCTTGAGATCACATCAAATAACCTAGTATTTTTGAAGGAGGAGCTAAAAAAGCAAGCGATGAACTCGCCCTTGTACGTTCCATGGTTGCTTGATCTTGTCCGATTTATTTTGTCTAGGAAACTTCTTATGAAAATTATTTCTTGCTTTAAAGGATTACTAGGGTTTGGACACACATTGGGAGTACATTAGCTGTTCAATGCTTTCATCTTCATGCTTACCATTTTATTTAAATCTCTACATGGAAGATGATTTTTGCAATTTTAATCTTTATGATTTAGATATTTTTAAACAGCAGGGATAGTGTTGTTTGATGCCCATGAACCTATGACTGTCCTATACTTGTTCAAAGTTATCTCTATAATGTCTATGAAAGTATTGATAAAGATGTAATTTAACTTTGACAAACAAAAGTTAAAGCCTTTATGTCATTATGCAAATTTTGTCAGGAAGAAAGGATGCCCTTTTGTTTACAAGGATTAAGTCTATTATATGTCATTGTGGAAAATAGTGATGAAAATAGAATGAATCCTTGTGTATTCCGTAAAGATTGGTCGATCTCCGAATCCACATTTTATGCACATATTGTGTTGCTCATAAAGTTCTCTTATGCTGAGCATGACCAATTGAATTGATCATTTTGCGGTTGATTCAATTGAGATTTTTGGATTCAAATCATGTTTCATGTGATTTGGTTATATCCAAAGAAATCCTTCTTTTCTTGTATAAGCCCGAGGTTGCCTTTGTTGTTCTTTCTGAATGACATATTATGGGGAGTAGTTCTTTGAACTTGTGCTTAATTGCCAAATCTTTGTGGGGAGTCTTGGTCATGGAATATTATAGGGGTTATCTTGTATCTTTATAAACTCCTTGATGAATGCATTTAGCTTCGGCTTTGATCGTGCATCTAAATAAGTTGGTATGTTATTCTCTTTGGTCTTCAAGTATTCTAAGGAAAATTTCATGAGGATCCCATATTTTCGTACCTTTGCCAATTTAAATTGACAAAAAGGGAGAATTAATGTTAGTTTCATACTACAAATACATATGGTTTACAGATCATTATGTAAGGGGGAGTGGTTTTCATGTTGAGATGAAGTATTGACTTGGGAGGAGTGATACATATCACCATAGTATTGTTGTCAAAGTTGTGATACAATTGAACTTTGATTTTGTGTAATAATACTATGACAATGTATAACAATAATTGAGAGCATTTGTTTTCTCATTGTTATCGCTACGGATCTTCAACAACTATGATACTGAGTTGAATACGTTTAGAATCACGGAGTACTTGGAAGTGACGAAGTTTCTGAGTCGTGTTGAAGATGCCAAGGAGATCAAGCATTTGGATGAGAAGCTACAATTTTTAATTATTTTGTAATCCATATGTATTGATAGTTTTGTCACTAAAATTGACAAAGGGGAGATTGTTAAAACCTTTGCTCGGTCAAACTCGCATGTTGCTATATCTCAAGCATGTTTGTCAATCAATGTTAGTGATAAAAACTATAAGTCTTGATTTCTAGTCTATTTATAGATGTCTCAGACTAGGACATAGATCGTGTAGTTGAGCTTAGACTTCATGCCGTTAATCATCATTTAAAAGGCGAAGAACTACTAAGGCGAGGCTTGTGGAACTTCATCGACAAAAGGTATGTGGAGACTTAAACTCATCTATCACTTGGAAAGTCTATTTCTACTCTATCTCTATATTGAGACATAAGTCGTATTACGATATAGTTTTCTATATACACATTTGAAGATTTCGAAGTGAGTTTATCTCGCTATTTCTCGAAATATGTGTTGGCAAGCTTTAGCTTCGACCAAGTTCATCTTATATCATGTGAAAATTTCCTGAGGTAACATCTTACATGGTTTGTGTGATACAATCATTTGGTGTTGTCTTGGAATGTTTCGATTATTTCATTATTTCAATATCTTGAAAAAACCATGCTTTGATGCTATATAAAGTGTGTGAAAACGGAAAACTAATCCCCATCCTCTAAGAAAGTTTCAATGATTGAAATAAGAGTTTAGAACACTTAACCATTATTGGATATGTCATGTATTTTCTTTGCACATATGTAATCCATGTCCCGATTCTACCATAGTATGCTGAGGTGAAATAATTGACTCGAGGTTAATTTCTCGATATGAAAGATAAAAGTAATCACAAACATCTTCGTCTCATCGTTTGTGATTCCACAATATCTTGTTTTACGCTAGTCGATTAAGATTATTGTGAGGTGATTGATAATACTAAAGCTGTTCTTGGAATATAAGTCCGGTTATCAATTGGTTTGCTCACCTTGATTTATCAAAAGACTTTAACAAAAACTCTTAGGTATTTCGTGGGAGGCAGATTTATTCAATCTATAGACTTTTACGTGTGAGGCAGTTTGTTTATCAAGTCTTCGACTTTGGGTCGTAGCAACTCTTGGTTGTGGGTGAGATCAACTAAAGGGGAATCAAGTGTAGTATCCTGCTTTGGGATCAAGACGTAAGAACGCAACCGTACCTTGAATCGGTGTGAGATTGATTAGGTTCAACTATAGTCGATCCAGAAGTTAATGGATAGTTCTTCTTCTTTCTTTCTTCGCCGCTTTCTTTTCAGGCTAGAGTCTCGAAGCGGCTTAATACGGTGTGGTGTTCAAACCGGACTGAGTCCCTGTGTTTTTACGCATTTGCGGTTTCCTCGTTAACAAAATTAGTGTTTGTGTTATTTCTTTTCCGCATTATATTTTGTTATATAATTGAAATATCACAGGTTGTGCATTAAGATCAATCAATTAGAATATCCGACCTTGAGTTTGTTGATTTACATTGATTGACACTTAAACATTGGTCTTTGGTACCGTTCAAGTTATTCCTCTTATATTCAATCGGGCTCGCAAATTTCTATTTCTTGATTACGGATTGAATTAAGAGTTAAAGATATTAAACTCTTTGATATACTTTACTACTAGATTGAGTCCGAATGTCTAGTTGATTCTCTAGAAAGTATATTGGAGTAAGTCTCTCAGATTGCCAAATGAATTCTTGGGTGTGGTTGTTAGACCCCGCATTTTGACCATAATTGAAGTAATTTGATGGATAATTTTCAAATCAAAATATTGTTGGTAAAGAAATCCCGCGCGATTTTCTAAAGGTAAAACCATTGACCTGGTGAGTGTTTAACCAATGTTCTCAATTTTTCGTAGCATATTGATTGTGGAAAAGAGTTCAAACTTATTACATGGTTTTCTTGTTTTTTCTAAATGTTGATTCCGACTTTTGGTCTAAATTTTATATGGGTTTGAAATTGTTGGATGTATACTTTTGTAGAAAACTTGTTTAAAAGTCTTTTATATGATTCAAGGTATAATGATCAATTGTTTGTATGCAAATAATGGTGGTGTTATTATTACTCGTTGGTGTTCTTTTAATGAGTCAATTGTTGGTGTTGTTTGATAAAATGTTTCCAAAGTGTAGCTTGGAATTTGAAAGGTATTAGAGTTTATTTCCCTTGCATTTCAGAAATAGGTATTGAGTTCTAAATCAATATTTGATGATTACGTCTTCCCTATCTTTAAATATGTGCATAGAATGTTTGATCCTAAAGAATTCCAATTTATCGAGCGGTTTTTGACCTTCCGTTTTTTTTTTTAATTCAATATTGTTATAACTATTTTCGTTTGTTGGTATCGACTATGTGTTCGATTTTCATCACTAAATACGTTGGAAATTATGTGCATCATATTGTTCTTGAATATGAATATGGATTAAATTTGTCTCTTATGAATTTATTTGTCATAGTCTTTGGCTAAATCAGTTGACATTGGGGATGATGGTTATATATGTTTGTGAAAATGTCACCCAGATCAATAATATGTACGTTAGTTTACCCTTTGTATTGTCTAATTACTATAAAGAGATAATTTTGATCGGATTGATGTGCATGGATACTTTTATATTATAGGTTTAGTGATCTAGTCATTTGTATGCCGGCTAAGGATGATGCATGTTTTTATAGATTGCTTAATGAATTTTCATGGTAGCAAATATGTTGTCCACCCAAAGGGAGTGAAATCTTCAAAATAATAGGAAATTTCCTTGGTTCCAAGAATATACTTTTATGATGATGCTCACACTTTCAAGAAGCCGCTTTAAATTCTTAAGAGTAAGCTTCTCCTTGCATTATACTGCCTACTTATGAGGTTTTGCATTCTTGAACAGTGTACCTAGGTATTTTTGAACCTTGTCATAGGTGTTGTTACCGCACTATGCTCAACATGAGTTATATGGTTGTATTCGACTATGGAGTTTGAATGTAGTTGTTTATTGTTATCTTTATTTTGTTTTTACTTGTTCCTTATTTGATCGAGAAAGGGGTTGGAAGAGGTCAATTTTTGGAATGATTCTGAAGGGAATTTGTTTACGGGGTTTTTTCTACATGAGAACAAATTAGAGTTGTTTTACTTGACATGATTGCGTTTATTGTCGGTGCCTTAAATGTGTCATCGAGATTGAAGGAACATATATACTAGTAGGTGAGATGTCTTTTCCAATCGGGACAGATCCGCTATTAGTGGTGATGTGGGGTTGATGAATGTTTTTCTTTTCTCCGGTGAGTCTCATAATTCTTGCTCCCGGTTGTTTAGAGGGCTTTAGAGATGATGTGTGTCGTAGTACGTCCAAAATTTACATTTACATCACTTTCTTATTATTCTAGAGATACTATGAAGCAAGGCACGGAGAGGTGTGGGGTTGTTATTGTATTCGAATTCTTGTATAAAACAACGGGGATTTGATTTTAGGAAACTAATTTAACCTAAAATCTAATAAGGAAATAAATAAATGTAATCAAACAAGTAAAAATATTGGTCAAGGATTTCGTTTTCATTCACACATGTTCTTTTCTTTAATAACTAAAATTTATAATATTCTTTACATCCAAATTGAGGAAATATTGCTCATTTGATGGATTCCAGATATTGATAGTTGAATCAATATTGATAGTCCGAGCAAATATTGCTCGTTTGAAAAATTATTGGTAGTATGACCAAATAAAATATTAATTTAAAATTTTGTAGGCTGGACTCAACATTATATAATTAATCAAGATGTTGACCGCTGGATCAACATAAAATTATTAGTGCTTGAACTTGCTCACAATTATGATTTGCGGAGTTTAAAACCCTATTTTTGATCGATTGTTGATCACCTGATGATTTACTCAAAATTAATCACTGAATGAGAGAGGGACTGCCTACATGGGATGATGTCGACCATGTGATTCCTGTGTGCTCGAGTGAGCATGCACCAAAGTCCTTATAAACTAGTTGGTGAAAGGATGATTATAAACTGGTCCTTATAAACTGGTTTAATCATTTATTAAAATAGTTCTCGTCTGAGCATTAAGCAATAAAACCTAATTATGGAGAGATGAGGACCGGCCAAGAGATATGAAATTGACCCTTGGTGGTCGTGGGACCAGCTGGTGGTTGATTGAACAAATTCCAGGGGTGGTTGGAAAGGTTTGAAGTTTGAACCCAATTGCGATCTGTAGAAGATTAATTAGGTCAAAATTGTGAAAGAGTGTGACTGCCTCTTGTAAGCCTAAGTAGGCCTTGTGAGTGGTCAAGGTGGCATGCTGTGTCACCATAGTGTCCCGTGTCTCGGTCGAGAATTTGGTATTTTCTCGGTGCGTTGAGCAATATTTTGGATTTTCAGAGAGTTTGATCTTATCAAACTTTCGATTTTGCTTTCGAATGAGCAAGTAGAACTTTGTTCGTGCGACCAATATTTTAGCAATATAAAAATAATATTTTAATATTTATCGTGAGAAGCCTGCCTGGGTCATGTGGCCATTTTATTTTTTTGGCTTACTGAGCTTGAGCAATATTTTGAGAAAATATGGAAAACCGTGATTTTTTGCTCAAACGGAGGAGTTTCATGAGATGAAGAAAATAATAATAGTAATAAAATAAGGGATCATAAGGTGTGGGACCGGCCATGGATAGGGCATGGCTGGGGCTAGTAGGCCGGTCCCATGACACCTTTCTGATTTTTAATTATTTTTCACTGTGAAGGAAATATGGAGAAACGAGAGTTTTCTCAAACGAGGGAGTTTGCTCAAATGAAAGAGTTTTCATGAGATTAGGAAAAATAATAAAATAAGATAAAATAAAAGGAAGAGGCATGAGCGGCCACATGCATTTACATGATCGTCCGGCCGGTGGGCCTCTGGTCCTAGGCGCCCTCTTTATTATTTTATTAATATTATTTTCTTCCCTATTTTACTTAGGTTTCCTCATTTGTCCATATTTTTTTGAGTGCTCGTTCGTGCATTATTGCTAAGTACTCACACCATTTCTCTCGGGAGGCTTACTCGGTGATGGGCCGGATGCCCGATCCGGATTATTTATTACTAATTCATGGAATTAATTGAGAATCGATGAATTGGACTAATATGTAGAACATATGCGGAGTGAGTGCAATGGAATACGAGGACAAACAACCAAAGCTCTAGACTCGAGAACAAAAGTCAAGCAAAGGCGTTGTTGGAAGACGGAATGTGGGCAAAGGAGATGGGAAAAAGGAGGATTCATTTGGAAGGAGACTGTGTTAACGTGAATAAATTCTTTGAATGGGGAAATAGTTTAGCAATGATGGACAACTTTTAATTTGATTTATGATACACTTGTCATTTTAGGAGATTTTGATTTACGGTGTTGCTCTCATGTTCAGAGATGCAAACTATATTGCAGACTCAATTGCAAAGTATGCAAGGTCTGGAAATAAGTAATTTTGCTTGGGTAGAGAATAGTCCTGGTTGGATTCTAAATCTAATCCAACGGAAAAAAACTATTTGTAATTTTCATTAATTCAATATATTTCATTTCCTATTTAAAAAAAGGTGAGAATAAGTCATGAAACAGAGTAATAATATAAATTGAGTATTTATTACTAATCCATGGAATCGGTGAGAATCATCCATGAAACGTAGTAATGAGATAAAATAATTATTTATTACTAATCCATGGAATCCCACTGAGGATCAAATGGAATAAGTAATGAGATAAATAGATTTATTTTATAGAATACAATTGATAAATGACACACGGATAATCTATGAATTTATCTATACTAGCATGCGATATGTCTAGAGCGGGTTTATTCGAGAATCGAGTATGAGATATGGAAGCATCATACTCTCAATATCAAAGGACAGTGGGAACAACAAACAGGTGTGACGTCACGAAGACGTTAGCGCTCTATACTAGCATGCAATATATCTAGGAGCCGTCCAATCATTAAGAGATTCTATACACATTTTATTCACATAGGTAGGGAACCTGGAACAGTGTGACCTCCTAAGAAGTTGCGCTCTTTACTAGCATGCAATATGTCTAAACGCCCGTTCATTTTGATTCTACGTAGAGGTGATAATGAAATGTGCGAAGCGTCGAAAGCTCGGATGAGAGGCTTTCCATGAACATATTCATCATAGCTCGAGAGGATGCTCGCTCAACAGAGATCGTGAAATGATTCACGGATCATAAAATATGAGTTTCACTTACATTTGAAGTCGGTCGAAACATGTAGTATCATGATTTTATGATTTTATCCTTCGTTGAAAATCCACCATCAACATTAGGTCCCCGCTTGGTGAGGGACAGCCATGCTCCGTAGTAAGAATTTGAATGGTCATTTCCAAAGGAGACGAGATAAGTAGTTGAACTTAGTCGTAAGGAATTTCCAAAAACCCTTTTCTCCAATGATATCATGTACAAGCAAATGCCTCGTATAAGGACTGCGGTGGTATGATAGAGTGTCATCCCGGGAGCATGGAGAGATGAGGCACCGCTGGGTTCGGGAGGTTGGACGCCCAATTTTGGTCGGTTTAGCGTTTACGTCCTGCCCAAAAAAGAAATCCTTGTTCGAAGGGAACGGATGTTCGTTCGTTTGTTAGTTTAAGAAACAAACAATAATCCCTAGCATAAGAAAGATTTTTTAATAGATCTGCGTCTAATGATAAAAATTTTGTCTATGAGTCATTTCAAACCAAAATTTTCCTTTTTAAATATGTGAGATTTCACAAATGGAATAAACTCTCGTTTCAAAGGTGGATGCTCATATGAGAGAATTTTTTTTTATTTCATATGAGTTGATTCACGTAATATATATATATTTTTGCTAAAATCAAATCTTGATTTTGAATAATCATTGAAAATAGACAATTATTTATGATGAAATAATGTCTTTATGTGAAACGTCTTCAAATTTTGAAAAAATAGTGGATGTTTACCGTGAGAAATTTACGTGAGTTGTTCATCGTTTCATGAAAATCAAAATTTTGATTTTTGAATAATGAACTTTGCCTTCGTCTTTGAAGATTTGAAAGCTTGGCAAGTTATTGAAGCTTTTGTGGTATAATCACTATTGATGGTGAAATTGTAAACATGTATGAGTTGGATTGTTACCATTTTTGTTGCGTGTTTGTTATTAGTATATCCATGACTCCCATGTCTTTGCTGAGATAATGGTGACTTCCCATTTCCCCACCTTTCTCGGCCTCGTCAGGAACACTCGAAATGACCAAGCCAAAGATGAAGACTTTTTCTTGACGATCATGCCAAGGTGAATCAACCTTTCAAAGATCTTTGAAAAGTCGGTACATGGTATTGTAGATGGGGCAAAACGAAAGTTCTTTGGTTTTTAAGGAATCGGCGAGGCGACCATGCGGAGGAAACTCCAACCGAAAGTGAATTGTCTAACCTCACGGATGCACCGCCAAAAGGAGTGCATTGAATTCCCAAGAGATCAATCTGTAGGACTCGGCCTAAACCAAGACAATGGTCGTTCGAGTCGATCGGTCTCAAGAGAGGATGGGTATATCCGTAGGAGGGAAAATTGAAATGTGTGAGATCAATGGTGATAAAAATTGTAGGTGTGTTGTGTATTCTCGCGTAAAGAAATAAGATAAGTTACGATTGATTGAATTTGCTGTTTGTTGAGAGTAATTGTTCGACTCGAGTTTTTGTTCTCTTGTTGTCCGTTGTTTCAATCATGATTCGAGACTTATTTTACCTTTGCAAGAATTGTAGACACCTGATCCTGGCGCCGCTTGGAGTCAAAGAGTGGGGAAGTGGGAATCGTGTTAAAACCGGTTGCTCATCGTGCAAAGACGGTTGTTTTCCACCCCACTACTTTGCTAACTCCTCTAACCGGCTTGCACACGACTTGCTCACATTCTCATCGTATGCTTATGAACACGCGTCATAGTAGACAGCTAGACCAAAACCCTAGTTGATATCCCCCATGTGATGTCTCGTGATTTTAGTTAGTCAGCTTGTTGACTTGATGAGACGATGAGTCTTTGTATTGCGGAGTTGAACATGATTTGCAAAATATTAGGACTGCATGAATTGAACATTAATACCTGTGAGATAGAGGTCTGATTGTCTAATAAATGTTGATAGTTAAGATGAAAGCGAGATGTGCTCATTTGATGAATTATTGAATATTAATAGTTGAACCAATATTCCTTAACTGAGCAAATGTTTCTCGTTTGATGAATTATTGGTAGCAGGACCAAATAAAAATATTAATTTAAAATACTGGCAACTGAACCGAGTATAATAGTTAAAGTGTTGATTACGGGATCAACATAAAATTATTAGTGCTTTACATTGGAATTATGAACCTTGGATTCAAACCTAATTTGATCAATTGTCGATCAATTGATGATTTGTTGAAATCAACCACTTTAAATGAAAAAGGGACCGGCTACATGTGATGACCGGTCGACCATGTAGCGCCCGGATGCTCGAGTGAGCAAATACCAAAGTCTCTTGACATCCGCCAGGAAAGGATGATTAAATCTTTGGTTTAATCATTTAAAATAATGCTCAAATCTGAGCCTTAGGTGATAAAACCTAATTATGAGGAGTGAGGGATCGACCAGAAGTCATGGAACAAGCCTGATTTAGTCAGTGGGATCGATTGACGATCATTTGATGAAATTCAAGTTGTTTGGAAGAGTTTGAACCTAATATGAACAAATTAGGTCAAATTAGAAACATGGGAACGGACTTCTTGCAAGCCAAAAATCCAATTCGCTTGGCCTGCAAGGCAATATGCTTATGTCGCCAAAGTGTCTGTCGCCCTACTCCGAGAATCTTGAGTATTCTCAGTGATGCGTGGTTCTGATAACATTTGGAGAAAGCATGGAGAAAATCAGTGGTTTTGTCTCAAATTGGCGGAAACTTCACAAGATGGAAGGAAATAATAATATGTAATAAGAAATCATGAATGTGACCGGGCCAGTGGCTAAGGCAGACGGCCTGGCGGCTTCAATAAGCTCCGGCCATCCCATGGCACTTTTCCCTGACTTTATATTATTTTCATGATTTGAAGGAAATATCATGAACTCATAAGGAGTTTGTTGAAACTCAAGGAGCTTCCTCGAAGTCAAGGAGTTTCCACTGGGGATGAAGGAAAACAATAATAATAATAATGATAAAATAGCAAGGTGGGACTGCCATAGCTAGGGGCGGTGGTCTGCCGCGCGAGTGGCCCGGTCCCGTGAACTCTTCCCCTAATTTTACATCTCTTCCTTGACGTGATGGAAGATATCATGAAATCGAGGAATTTCATGGACGATGAGAAGCAGCACAATAATAATAGCAGTGAATGAGCAAGGCGAGGGGACCAGCCAGCAATTCAGGGCATGACCGTAGACGGCCAGTTGGAACCCGTGACATTTTTCTAGGTCTATATTATTTCCTTTCGATACAAAAGGAAACAACCATGGAACTGCAGGAGTTTCCTTTAAAACGGAAGGAGTCTGTCTAAATGAAGGAATTTTCATTGAGACTACAAGTGCAAATAATAAAATATGAGCAAATAAAGAACTCAGCGTGGATCAAGGCCACGACATGACTGGCCGGCCGGTAGGCCTCAGTCCCTCGTGCAACCTTAGCTAACATTTTTTTTTATTTTCTTCCTATTCTCGCACAGAGTTCATCGCTGCTTCGTATTTTGAATGCCTCGCTCGTGCATTCAGCATGCTCATAGGCACTATTGCTGAATACACTTGCACTTCAATTTTGTCGGGGCCTACTTCGATAGAGGCTCGCGATGCCCGCATGCTGAAGTATTTTATCACTAACCGCATGAAATTCCTGCCAAGAGAACCACGAATTGAAGTAATCAAGCGTAATGATAAGACAGGGAAGATCGAATGTTTCGGCATCTGCAGTAATGAATCTAACGTATTTATAAAATAATTAATCGATGCTGGCTCTGAAGAGAGGGAAGCAAAGAAGGTGTCGAGACCAGAATGGCTAACTCTGACAGGTGTGGCTGCTGCATGACTTGTAATCTGTGAATGTGTAGAACTGGCTTCATGGAATGTAAGCTATCACCGCCTTCGCGGTGTTTGTGTGATACTCAGTGCTGCTAAGCTAACCAAAAACTCGTTGCCTGGCCGAAAGCAGTGGTAGACCCATATTATACAAGTCACAATTGAACGCACCCTGGTCTCTGTAGGTAGAGTGGGAATGGATCGAGAGAATGGAGAAGTGGGGGGCAATGTGTAAAACGCCAGAAACCATGTCTCCACTAAGAAGGAACCACGTTAGTTTACACTCCACCACTCACTGCCACTACCAACAACCCACTTTCCCGACACTTTCTTATAATGGGTGTGCTGCACGCGCTACGCCGTGAAACCGCCGCACCACCCCCGACGAGCATCCCCAGCCAGCAGACATGCTCTGATGTCCTCGAGTATTTTCGTGGAAAATGTGTAAAGCAGTATTGCTCGAGCGGGAAACTCAGATGCTAGACCTCGGATATTCTCCGAGCTAATTAGTAAGGACAACTACGGTTAGTGGTGTGAGCCATGTGTGGCAAGTCAAAGCCAAGAGACTTGCCGTAGGAGTAATGGATGCGTGATGCTATTAGGTTAGTTCCTTTGGTTGGTCGCCTAAGACTTACAATAGACCGACCAATTCAGGGCTGGCGACTGGATCTACCTGGAGATTGTGTAATTCAGGAGAGAGGGTGGCTCGTTGATTATGGGCCACATCCCGCTGGCACCTGTTAAATGGGCATAGTGGCATAGCCGTAGCCTGTGGTTTTTGGGCATGGCCAAAGCTAGATTTGGCGCCGTGGCTGGAAGTTAGGGCTTGGCCGCGCATGGCCAAGGCTAGGACTTGGTGCCGGCCAAAGAGTCATGATGGCCAAGGCTAGGATTTGGCGCAAACGTGGCCAAAGTTAGAGCTAAGCGGCATGGCTACGGCTAGGACTCGCCCAGGCCAGTTGAAGCCGAGTGTATGGTTGCTTGGCCAGGCATTTGGCGCCATAGCAACGTGGCGCACGCGATGGCCGGAGTACAGGACGTGGCGCCAAGGTTAGGGTCATAACCAGCGGCATAGGATTTAAGCGCCGTGGCCGAAGCTAGGACCCGCGAGCATGTGGGACAAGGCAATATGATTTCCAGCCGTGGCCAAAGCTAGAGCTTGGGTGGCATGGCCAAGGCTAGCATTTCCGCCGCGGGCACAAAGCTAGATCTTGGTGGAACAGTGGCCAAGGCTAGCATCTGGCGTCAGTGGGCCAGCGTTAGGCTTGACGCTGCATGGCCAAAGCCAGGGATTTGGCGTCGTGGCCGTGTTGTAGAATGCTTGGCGTATGACTCAAGGCTAGGATTCGGCGCCGTGGCATGTTGTAGGCCAAAGTGGTGTAGCGTTCTGGCTATGACCAAAATTAGGGTTTCCCGCTTCATTGCTACTCGCTTAGACGTGGTTTCGGGACTCGTGAAACCCTAATTGGAGTCCGTTACGGCGTTGGCACACGAAGCAGAAATGGGTTAGTACGTAGGTGTGCCGTTTGTGCGCCAGTATTGGCATATTATCATGGGCGTGAGGTGAAGTGTTGGGTGCTGACATACGGTGGTGCGGAGTGGCGCACATGCTAAAGCGAGTCATGCGGTTGGGCAAACATTATAATGTCAGATGAATATGGTGGCGCATACTCTGCCATCCTCAACATGAGGCGGCTTGAAGCACTGACTGGTCAAAGAGGCCGACTAAATACAGGCGTGCCACATCTCTAGTGCCTGGCGCACGTAAAGTGACCCGACTGGCCGGCGTGAGCAGAGGGCCTGGCCAAGCACGCCATGGGCCATTCGTAAGGGCGCCACTTGGTCGGGCGGTAATGCACGCACACTTCCCTTTGGTCGGGCCGCTTCATTTCTAATGGCTCCTGCTTGCTTCTTGTTTTCATTTTGATAGGATTTTGCACCACGAATCGGCGATTAACGTCGAATGTTTAGGGTTTCAGTTTCACCAACACAATCATACTGGGGGAAGGAAAAACCTTAAAAATTACTAGATTGGGATTTGATTTTCGAGTTATCACAAAAATTGATTGTGTAGCTGGGCAGGAAACCGGTACTACACTTCTGCGTGAACCCAGCAATCAATCCATCACATTTAACAATTATGCAATTTCCTTTTGGTTGATTAATTCTTGAAATGTTTAAGTGGTGATATGTTTTTATGATTGTAAAGGCACATCATCTCCCCTATGTTCCTCTTAATAACTTGCTCAACACCCAAAAAAAGATCCTCTGGGTTAGGCCTCGCTCGCCTCCTTTATATACAGCGTGCTGGTATAAATGGAATATGTCTAAGCCATCCCTTTATTTTCGAATTGACTATATGTCGGGCAAGACAATGCATAACTGCTGAGACTCTAGTCTTCTAAGCTCTCTACACCTCTCGTGGTTCGATGCCGCCATCCATTGCGCTACCCTATTTTTACTCTTCCTGCGACGCCTTCTGCTATGTAATGTTTATGGATTTTGCAGGCATTGTGCTGACAGACCTGATTTCAGATCTTGCTCTTCTCATGTCTTTTTCATGGTTGAGTAGGGAAATGTCATGAGAATTATTATTTCTAAACTACGTAAACCATTTCATCCTGATCTGCTTAAGATTTGACTCTAGTTTTAGTATATACAAAATCATTTGTAGATTTAGATATATTCACGAGAAGTATTCAATAGAGAGTTTCTTTGAAATTATGAAGTAATAAACATGAAGAACGATAGAACTGTTTGGGGTGCACGTTTGAAAAGAAGAGAAAATATCCCGGCAAAGACAAAGTACTTATGCGGGACATCGATTGGCATTGGAAAGAACAATGTTCCTCGCCATTCTAAAGACGAAAAATGGTGTGTCTTTCCCACTATTCTTGAATGGACCTTATATTTCGGGTTCGAATGTACTCCTACGAACCTCGCCAACTATCAACCTTGGGTATTTAGGCGCCAGAAAGCTAAATAGGTGTGCTTCCCAGAATTTCGCTCGGTTGTAATTATTACTTCTTTTTACATCTACTAATCTTGAAATTTTCAGATTGTTAAATTGAGAAAAGTTGAGACAAATCCTAAGGCGAGTACTCGCAATTCTCCGATCGATCACGGATGAAGTAAAAATACTTTTCTTCATTATTTTTAACAATATTGTTTCCTCTGTTTCTTATCTTCATTCGTGTGCGAAGGTTGGCGTTGAAATTGTTGGCGAAGAGGATATTTCGAAGGCTGCGAAAGCTAAAGGCAAGAGTAAAATTCCTCTTGGCCGGAAGAAATATCTTTCTCCACCTTCTAAAAAAAGGAAAATCCATTTTCTTCTCGTTCCGATCCTCAATCCAGCGAGAGATCTGATGAATATAATGATGATTTTGACACCTCTCTTGCGAAGGAAAATCATCCAATTGAATGCTTTATGGCGCAACTATCTAGTGTTTTCTCGATTCTATGCAAGGAATTAGAGATGATCATTTTCTGCCACATGCGAAGCTCTCAAAATATCTGCGATGCTCCTTACTAGAGGATGATGATTCTTTTCGTGGAGTTTCTAGAGCAGTGATTCCAGTTCCTAAATGCACTTAGTGCCTTGGTATGTCTATATTTCCTTATTTCTGCATGATTTCAATTATAAACCTCATCTTGACAATTTCTTTATTTTCCTTTATAGTCTGGGAGAGCTTCCTTGTTGTTGCCTCGGATCTCGAAAAGGCTAACGGTCTCGAGAAGAAAAACCTTCAACTTAAGAAGAAGAATGAAGAATTGGAAGTCAAAATTTTTTCTTCGCAAGAGAGATAAAGAACTTGAAAATGAAACTGCTACTCTTCGTGAAAAGACCAAACAATTGGAAGTTGAGTCTTCTTCTCAGAAGGACAAGATATATAGCCTTCAAAATGCTAATCAACAACTTTATGGTATAAAATTCTTCTCTTTTTCTTGCTTTTGTTATGTCATTTATTTTTCTTTATCTGACCTATCATTTTCGCAGATGTTTATAACCTTTCTGATGAAGCCATTCTTCTTCACACATTTCTGAGTCTATGGATAACGATGCTCTTCTTGCCCATCTCGAATGATTCTTTAAATAGCTTTTCAAATGTCGAGAATCAAACATCTTTCTCTAAATGAACTTCAATCCAAATTCCCAGTCTCTTAGAAGTGATCATAGATCTAGTTTAAGTTTAGCCAACCAACTTAAACACCTACACCTTAGTTCCCAAGAGAAAATTAGTATTTTAAGGAAGAAGGTTAGTGATCTTATAGATGACAAAGATCGCATTGCTAACCAAGGTGCCCAAGCATTAGCAAAATTTCAAAAACTCTTCTTGAAGTTCAAGTTGGCGGGATGAATCCATTCGGCAAAATACTATTCTTAGCGAAAGAGAGAATCAACTTCGTTCCCTACTTCTCATAAACAGTGACGATGAGTTAAGCTTGGGATGCAAAAATTCTAGATGGCGCTTGAAAATAATTTAGGTTTTAATGTTAGTCTTCAAGTTGAGCACGAGCCTTGATTAGGGATATGATTTCGATAGAGAAGGTTGTTGATTATTATTCTTTACTTAATTGTTTATTATATATGAAGCTGTCATCAAGTTCTTTGATTCATTGCTCTACATTCGGGAGAGAGGTGAGAAGAGATTTGAAAAGAATTGAAGAACTTGAATTCAAAAAAAAGAACAACTTGCAAAGGACTTTTCTCTTAGCAATGACAAGTAATCCAAGTTGAAGAAGCAACTACAAATTCTTGTGGTGAACTTCAAAAATGATGCTGTTCTCTTTCGCAATGAAACTATTAAGACAGTCTGCGATGACAACAGTATCCCTCATTATTCATACCCTTGTCTTCTTGAAGAAATTCCTGAGAACTTGCCTTCTTTGGATATCTCTGATAAACGATGCTAGCGAAGAAGAATCGATGAAGATAATAAAGTAGAAGGATCGATGAAGAAGAAGAATCACACAAGAAATAGCTCCATTTTCTTCTTTCTCTTTTGTAACATCTCATTACATTTATCCTTTTAATCTTCTATTTTTATAATCTTATTGTAAGTTTCTTGGATCTCCAAATACAAAATTCTACTTTTGTTGTCCCTTTCTCAAATATATTATGAGTGCGTAAATCTTTAAATGATAACATGCCTCGGTCCCTAGCCCCATTCTTTCTTGAATTCTCGCGAGAGAATGTTTCTTGGTTGTTTTCAAGATCTTTTTTTTTTTTTTTTTTTTTTTTGTGGTCTTATTTTGCCTTCCTAGTTAAAGGTCTTATCGTTCCACCTCTTGTCATTGCGACAAAATCGCGGGACGTCTTTACACTTTCATGTAAAGACCCATTGATCTTGCCTTATCATTTCTTAGTATTGTTGCCTCTGCGGGATAATTTTATTGCGACAATATGACGGGCCTAGATTTTCTTGCGAAAATAAGCCCCATGACATTGTCGTCTTGTGACGAATCGCAGGGACGTCCTTACACTTTCATGTACGACCCCTTGATCTCTTCTTATCTTTGTCTTTTGTATTATTGCCTCTTGAGGATCATCGCACAAATATGACAAGCCTAAATTTTCTTGCGAAAATAAAGCCTCATGACATTTGCGTCTTAAGACACTTATCAACTCCCTAATGGAGGGTGTCGCCCTTATCATCTCCACAGGTTGCCCCTTGAGGAGGCGTACATCGCCATACAAGACTAGCTCCTCCCATCCGGTCTTAACAACAACCAATTGTTTCGCAGACCTCTTATCCCTTATACCTATATGGCTTATGGTTACGAGAGATTGCACCTAAGTGGAGTTTTCTTGGCCAGTGCAACATATGCCAAGACTTGCCAAGAATGGCCGAGACACTTCAAATGCCCCGGGCACTCTTGTCTCAACCAGTGTACCTCGGCGCCTTGATCATACGCGACTCCTTAGAAGATACCCTCGGTCGTCCAACCAGGTATAACATATATATAGTTGGAAATCAAGGTATCTCTCTGGATGGGATTTATTGACCCCAAATATCCATGACCCGAGGTTCCGGGCGGTGTAACCTTTTCCACGAGCCATGTTAACGAGATACCCCCTTTTATGACGCACTTTAGGTCTTACATTTGCCTCTTACTTGAAATTTTGATTCGCGAACTAGGGTGTACGCCATAGTTCGTCCCATTAAATATGTCATTGTTTTTGGATTGTTTCTTGTCATCATTTCTGCGAGAATTATAGTCTTTATCACTCAAATTTCTGCGAAAGTTTCGCGTATTCTTTTTTCGATTATCATAATCTTTGCATCTTCAGCCTGTCTTTATCATTCATTTTTTTTTTTTTTTTTTTTTTTGAACCTTCGCAAGTCTATAATCAATCATTCACTCCTTTCGCCTCTTACTTATGTTGCTCTCTGCTTCTTCATTATTCAAATTTCATAATACTGCCTTCCCTTTTGCGAAATCATCGCAACTTCCAACTTTCTTCAGGCATTGGTTTCGCAACGTACTTTCTTCTCTCACCTCTATTGCGTCCACCATTAGTCTTTACCTTCTTTGTTCATTTTTGATGTTTTGCTTCAGAGTTCTTCTTCCGGACTCTTTTCTCATAAGACTCCACATCAACTTCATATCACTTATGTCCCTCAACCCAATCTCCTTTTATGACTCCGACACCAGTGGGGTGAGGAAATTTGATGCACTGGTGATAAGTCGATGCTATACCCAGAATCTCATGTAACCAAGGTCGTCCAATCAATGCGTTATAGGGAGATCCACATCAACTATGCATAACAAAATTTCGATTGATAATCCTTTCGGTGGTATTCGCATATGAGCTTCTCCTTTAGGCTTGTTGGCGATGCGTTGAAACCATAGATCTTATAAGTTGAAGGTATTAGATCTTGTCCTTTCCTCCCATAGTCTTGTAAGTATGATAAAAGAGGATATTTACTGAGCTTCCGATGTATCGATTAAGATTCTATTGATTGCCCATGAATTTTCTGCCTCATCATCTTCATCATCAACGGGTTTTGGGTTAATCTCCAATCTTACCACTAATGGGTTATCATGCATCTCTCCACCCTCAGGTACTTCTTCTGCGGTAAAAGAAATAATATGCTTTTGCAATTGCTTTAGTGGCGATGTCTTCGCGATGTTCATTATTTCTCTATTATCAGCATCTCTTGCGAAAACCCTCTTTGATAACACTATCATGAAAATCTTCTCTTGTCTGTGCGAATGTACAATAGAGTTGCAAGAAAAATTCTTGGCTTTCGCTCCAACTTCTATCCTGAAACGTTTCTCCTCCTTTTGTTGTGTTTGCTCTGTGAATTTATTTCTATGGTGGTAATGGTTGGGATTGAGGTTGATTTTTAGAAATTGATTTAGTTTCCCTTGGTCTATCATTATGAGGATGATTCTTTTTACATTTCTACAATCGTTTGTGGAGTGTCCATGAAAATGGTGATAAGAACAAAATTCATGACTTTTGTCACTCGGAGGGTGGCTCTCTTCCCATGTTCCATGGCGCGGTATATTTTCCATTAAGATTATAGCTTCCCATATTTTCTCCACACCGGCATTCGGTGGTGGCATCTTGATTTCTTCCTTGACTACCTGCAATGACTTGTCCTTTATGATAACTCGCCTCGACTTCCATAAGTTTCTTGCGGCTGATCAAGTCTTTGAATTTTGTTATTTCCTCCACAGTTATAGAAGTTTCTCTCTCTCTCAAATTCCTCCTGATCACGACTCCCCATGGCTACCAACTTTCACTGACCATCATCCTTTATCATTTCTTGTTGAACTTGTGTTCGCAACGGGGTATGATTCCATCTCATTTTGTTTTTCCTCTAGAGCAATGTACTCCTCTTGAAGTTCTTGATGAGTGCCAAATAGTGCATATTTATACACCTTTTTATTGGCATTTTACTCATCTTTTGCGCTTAGAAATCAGATACTATCCCAAATTCTGTGTTTTCCTTGTTTTCAAGAATAAATATTTGTATTAATTAATTTTGTGTTTTTAGGTAATAAATAAAGCTCGGAGAAACTAAGGAGCAAAAGAGCGAGAAGAATTGGAGTCAAGCATCTATGGAGCGAGATAGCCAAAGCCCGCGCGAATCGGTTGCAACCCAACAAGGAAGACATGGGCTAAAGCTACCCACGACCGGATCCGAGCAGTCTCTTCGAGACGTTGAGATTTCTTTTTCCCTCATCCAACGGTGTTGCTTCCACGTGCATCAAGATCACTGCTCCGGTGCTACACCAGATCACGCCAAAACCGCTTACTTCCCTCGGCCGTTCGGATCGTAGCGCCTCATCCAACGCTTCGCTCGGCTGTCTCATCATTCCCCCGATGCACCTGCTCAACACCGAAGCCCCCATACCTATACCCTATCGAGCTTTACCCATTTTCTTTTCTTCTTCTCTTTCTTCTCCCCCATACCTCTCTCGCAACTTCTTCCTCCCTTACCCACGACAGAGCAGATCTGCTCTTCCACCACGCAACCGCCACCTTCATCATCACCTTGCAAATACAACAACTCCAAGAGTACACCTGCTACCCCTCTCTACTTCGAGTTATCTCTTTCTTAGCCTCTACCAACCCTAGAAGCTAATTCAAAGATAACTAAAAGCTAGGGTTTCCACAACAACCACGCATGGAGTTGCAGAGCGATTACTGAAGTGAGGAGAAGCGAGTCGGGGTATGGGTTTGTTGATTTTTCAATTAAAATAGAAATTAGGGTTTGGTATTTTGGATTTACTTTTGCATGTATAAATAAGAGAGGTAGAAGATGATTTTGCTCACGCCTGGATTAGCCGGTCTTGAGTCATTTAGTGTTATTTTGTTCTTTGTTGCTTTATCATGTTTTAATTCAAAGTGCTAGGGTTTGAGATGAAGCCCTAGTTTTCTTCATTGTGTTAATCATGTTGATTGTATTTCTCTTGAATGATTAATTTGTTCTAGGATAGAATTCATCTTAGCAATTCAACACATTGCTCTCACAAAGTGTATGACAATACCATGTATACACCGTAGTTAGGTTACCTACGTGATGATGATGATGCAACCTCATGCTTTAGAAACCAATGTTAATTCCTAGACTAGTTGTTCTTATTTAGACAGTTAGTACTCTGGATTGACACTTTAGTTGTGATTGATTCTTCTATTGGTGAAACACCTTAGGTAAGTGGTAGACTTGACACTCTCCCTTATCTGTTACAAGGACAAGAGTAATGTAATTAGCTAAAGACACAGTGTAAATTAGCGGCAGATTTAAAGACCCTAGTGCTCTTTAATTTGTATCTTTTACCTTAGTTTAGGTTCACCACTTCAATTAGCCGTTTGGCACAAAACCATCTTTGTTGTCATTTGTTATCACTTGAACTCGGTTGAAGAAGCCCTTAGATCACACATCGAGCACCACAAGTCCTTGTGGGATCGACCGTGCTTGCCGCGTCTCCGATAGACGCCGTGCACTTGCGGTTATCACCGTAGGCCATATAATTCATACACTTTCCAGGCCTACCAAGTTTTTGGCGCCGTTGCCGGGGACTTGGCGTGTGCCCTGTGATTTTTGGCTAAACTTCACTTTTTTTTCAACTATCCCTGTACATAGTTACCTTGTTTTTACTGTTTTTACTGTTTTTCAACTATCCTTTGTTTTTACATATTTTTAGTCCTTTGTTACTCTGTACTTCTTATTAGCTGTCATTTTTTTTTTCTTTTGTTGCATCTTTTGTCCTGTATTCTCACCTGATTTATCATTGCATCTCAGTGCATTTGTAAAACTCCTTTCATCTTAGCTGAGCACCTTGGTGGTTCTGTTAGTATACCTGTGCCTCTGTGCACCTTTGTGTGTCTTGAGCACTACAATATTGAGGAATGAGACCTCTTTGTTGAGCTGCGGGTACAAACTGTGCTTGCTGTTAGGCTGTGCTACTGTCTTTTGCAAGCCAACCTGAAGAAATAGAAGCCCCGACTTGAGGTACTGTGTTGCTACTTGAGCTGTCAGCTATTTGAACAACCAAAGAAAGGGGAGGCAAGGAGCACAGAACTTGAGGTTAGTTGTAATTGAACCTTGTATTAACATGTGAATAAGGTAAGCCTACCAAATGCACGAGATTTGTGAGTTTGTGTCGCATTGAATGTTTGAATGATGATGATAATGAGACCTTGTAAGGCTGCCACCGAGCATAACTCTTTAAACCTTGCTTAAGAATTTGTATGAGCCATCTAGCCAAGTGTCCTCGCCATCTAGCCAAGAATTTGCATCATGCACTAGCCACCATACTAGGTCACCATCCACAGTTTGTTGTCAGTGATCTCGCTTGCTAACCTGTTGACATCCCTTGCATGCTCTGTGACTTGTCTTGTGTTGTCAATCCTAAGATTGGCTGTCAACCATATCTGTGCATAATCGGAAATAGACCTTGAATATCATGTGACTTGTTGAATCTGCTGAGCCATGATCACATGAGAAATTAGCTTCCCTGCTAGGTGTTGCATACACCTGAGTTGCATGAGCCGCCTGAAGCTCACTCAGCTTGTATGCTCTGTAAACCTTAGTGAACCATTTGCACTGTGACTTGTTGATACCCTAAGCTCTGTGAATCCTTGAGCTGTCCCTAAAGCTGCAAGTATGAGCTGAAGCTGTGAATGAACTTTTGCTAGCTAAGAAAGTTATAAACCACATAACCTGTGCCTAGAACCTTGCACTTGCATCCTGAGCTATTTGTTCCTACACATGCTTTACTCTGGCCTCATCTGCATAATAGTGTGCTCAACCTTCAACATACCCTGTGCTATGCTCAAACCCCTGCTGCTGTGAAGTTGTGCTCTAACCCCCCCCCCCCCCCAGCCCCTGAAGCTGTTGAGGGTGAGTTGTAACTTAGGCTGACCAAGTTGGCTGCAAACCTCACCAAGTCCGTGCCTGTACCTCGGTGCTCTCTGTCTTTGATCCATATAGCATTGTGAATCAGTGTAACTCGTTGAGCCACCCTGAGCATAGTCTTACGCATTGATGTATGAATCATGGTGCATAAACATTTAGTAGCCGCAATTTTTGAATCACAAGGGTGAACCAAGTATAGAATCAGTGCATGACAACTTAGCAACCATTCCCATTGTCCCTCAACATCTGTGTTTAGCTGCAAGCCCTGTAGCTGCGGTGACTTGAACCTGAGATCTGTTGACACTACGCTACCTTACCAGCCCTTTAGGCCGTGAGGTTGAGCTTGGATAACTAGGTTACCTGTCAACCAACATTGCCCATCTGTGAGTCTGTCATCTTGCTGCTCAATTGGCTATCTCAGAGCTTATAAACATCCATGCTTGCATAATCTTGATATTCTCTGACCTAAGTTTCAAAAATTGTTGGTTGCCTGATTAAATTGTGTTGATTCTGCGCCTGGGAAACATATTGGCTAAATTTGAATGGCTACTTATTTGCAACCCTGTTGAACTTGTGAGCTACCAGCTTTGTGCGATTGTGTGCATACATTTGTGCATCTGTGATTATTTTTACTTGGGTTTGTGCATGTGCTATCTATCTCTAAACAGCAACATCTGCAATCTATGCATGACCCTGAGCTATTTGAGTAATTGTTAAGAATCTAAGTTTGCATCAGTACTTCATTTGAATGCCCCGCACAAAACTTGCACCGGCTGCACCTTGAGCACCTTATACAATTTTCCTGGATTTTCTTGTGCACTTACCATCTTGTGATGTGCAAGTTGTGCTGTTCTGAGCACATAAGCTATGCTGTGCCATTTTGTGTGAATTTGTGATAAGTGTCTTTGTGAGTTGCACTTAGAGTTGAGTTGCAAATAGCCGTGTTCACTTGTGAACAGAACTAGTGGGCTACACACAAACTTCACCCACTCTACACACCCCACGAGATGCACACAACCGCAGCCCACCCATTGGGCTCAACATAAGTCAAAAACAACCGAGCCCACAAAAACTCAAACCCAGGCTAATCAATCTGGGCCGCACTCAACCTAGGCTTTGCACATCAGCTGGGCTGTTAACTTTTCACACAACCTAGGCTCAAAACCAAACCGAGCCCAACTCAACCTAATCTGGGCTGCTCACAATCAATCCACCTCTGGGCTATACTTTTTCAACACAACTGGGTTGTGCAGTTTCACAAATCCTGGGCTTCAAACAACAAATCCCAAACAAACCAAAACCCACATAAACCAAACATAACCCCAACAAACCAAATGAAACCCAAACAAACCAAAGCCCAATAAACCAAATTCCCACATAAACCAAAGCCCATTTTCATGTTATATTTGTAAGAATGTTAATGTTTCTGTACATTATCTTTTGGGTTGACCCTCAACTCTTTAGACTATTAGTGTATGGTAAATTTTTGTAGGACTTGTTAAATTTTTCTTTTCGTGAATCGGTTGAGTCTTCTTGTGCATATATTGTGCTAATCGATATGATCTCCACCGAGAATGTTGGAGTCTAGCCTTAACGAATGAAGCTCAACCTTTCTCCCCGCCGACATCCCAGTAATCTCTTCCCTTTTCTCTTATCAGCATAGTTCTCATGGTATGTAACTGTTTAAATTTTTCCTATCTGTGACACATTGAGGACAATGTTTGATTTAGGTTTGGGGGTGCATTTGCATATTTTTGCATTTAGAGTTTTTAGTCTTTTATTTTACCTTTTATTTTCATCTTAAAAAAAAAAAAAAAAAAAAAAAAATTCAAAACTCTTTTTGTAAAAACCTCCAACTTTTAGAGATTTTAGAGTCACTAGCATGCTTCTAGCTATGTTTACATAGAGAATCGACCGAAATAACAAAAGTTAGAAGTCTTTGGAAAACGTAATCGGGTTCCTTAGTTGATTAGAGCGTTAAAGTTGGATTTAACCATACCCTGGAGGCGAATTAGGTGCTGTTTAGATATTCGGTAGTAGAATTGTGATCACCCATAGTGGAGACTACCCATTTTACATCAAGTGAGGCACCAACCTTCAATTTTTTGCAACTTTCTAGAAAAGTCATTAGAGTGTGTGTCACCGTACGTAAATTCAGGGTAGGAATGGTGAGCTACCCAACTTCGCACCAATTTCAGCACTACTTTTGATCTCTTGAGTGCTAGTTTTTGTCAATCATGAGGGTGACGTCTAAAGATGAAAACTCCTTCTAAATACCGATTTGTAGTTAGCATCATTCTCTCTCTCAATCAGCAAGACCCATAGAAACACATCATCGTCGCGAAGCGGAGCATCATCGAGGAATATTGAAAGGAAAATTGATATAGTCCAAGGTTTATGTGCAACAAAGAAAAGAAAATAGGATGAGAATTAATAAAATTTATAAAATCAAGACAATACAAGTTGTGGAAAAATTGAGTGATAAAGTCCTTTGTCCATGGAGTTAGTTGTTTCATTATTTGTATTTGTATTTTTATTTTCACTTATTATAAAAAAAAAAAAAAAAAAAAAAAAAAAAAAAAAAAAATCAAAAGTCAAAAAAAAATATTGTAGTTTATTTTTCTTATTTTTGCTACCACCATGGTAAAGAAGAGTTCAAAAAGAAAAATCCAAACAACAAGGAATTTGAGTAGAAAAGTTAAAAATTGTCAAGTTTTATGAAGTTTAGAAGTTCGTCATCAACATTTGAAGACCGAAGACCGAAGATTGAAGACGTTTCTATGGTTCCTATGAGAGATTGATGTTAATTGCCGATCGGGTGAGAAGTGAGTGAGTACTCCCACCCTTTCTAATGGTTGATTTCCTTCCTTAGAGATCATCGAAAAAGATTCTTTTTGTCCACATTTCTGTGGAGTCTCCAGATTTTATTTCTAAGGTTATCCTTCTTACCTACAACGTGTGCAGGATTTCTCTCTTTATTCCTGCCCTGCACACATGAGAGACTAAAAAGCGATCTTTTGAGTGCAATTATCATAAAACCCTAATGGTGAGGCGAAGTTGAGACTTATGATCACAATCGAATCCGAATTCTTTCATATGGTATGGTTACTTCTCGCTCAAAGACTTAAGGATGAGAATGCGTTCTTCGATAGTTCTAACTTCATTACTAGCATGCGTAAACTCTATGTCCTCATAGCTTCTTGGAGGCTTGAGACTCTTTTACACTCGAAGTTGGAGAAGGTTTTGTGGGTACACCTCCGGTAAACCCTCACGAGACTACAACTCGTCCACTAGGGACACCTAGCGGTTTAAAGGCTTAGTGCATACGCTAAATGCATTCGAGAGACCTGCGACAGGGGTATAGTTAGGATTTCTTATTTTCTGTTTCACTTGAGGACAAGTAAAATTCAGGTTTGGGGGTATTTGATGAGTGCCAAATAGTGCATATTTATACACCTTTTTATTGGCATTTTACTCATCTTTTGCGCTTAGAAATCAGATACTATCCCAAATTCTGTGTTTTCCTTGTTTTCAAGAATAAATATTTGTATTAATTAATTTTGTGTTTTTAGGTAATAAATAAAGCTCGGAGAAACTAAGGAGCAAAAGAGCAGAAGAATTAGAGTCAAGCATCTATGGAGCGGATAGCCAAAGCTCGCGCGCGAATCAGTTACAACCCAACAAGGAAGACATGGGCTAAAGCTACCCACGACCCGGATCCGAGCCCGTCTCTTCGAGACGTTGAGATTTCTTTTTCCCTCATCCAACGGTCGCTGCTTCCACGTGCATCGAAGATCGCTGCTCCCGTGCTACACCAGATCACGCCAAAACCGCTTACTTCCCTCGGCCGTTCAGATCGTAGCCGCCTCATCCAACGCTCGCTCGGCCTGTCTCATCATTCCCCTGATGCACCTGCTCAACACCGAAGCCCCCATACCCTATACCCTATCGAGCTTTACCCATTTTCTTTTCTTCTTCTCTTTCTTCTCCCCCATACCTCTCTGCAACTTCTTCTCCTCCCTTACCCACGACGTGCGAGCTCTGCTCTTCCACCACGCAACCGCCACCTTCATTATCACCTTGCCAGCGACAACAACTCCAGTAGTACCCGCTACCCCTCTCTACTTCGAGTTATCTCTTTCTTAGCCTCTACCAACCCTAGAAGCTAATTCAAAGATAACTAGAAGCTAGGGTTTCCACAACAACCACGCATGGAGTTGCGGAGCGATTGGACGAAGGAGAAGCGAGTCGGTATGGGTTTGTTGATTTTTCGAATTAAAATAGAAATTAGGGTTTGGTATTTTGGATTTACTTTTGCATGTATAAATAAGAGAGGTAGAAGATGATTTTGCTCACGCCTGGATTAGCCAGTGCAGTCATTTAGTGTTATTTTGTTCTTTGTTGCTTTATCATGTTTTAATTCAAAGTGCTAGGGTTTGAGATGAAGCCCTAGTTTTTCTGTGTTAATCATGTTGATTGTATTTCTCTTGAATGATTAATTTGTTCTAGGATAGAATTCATCTTAGCAATTCAACACATTGCTCTCACAAAGTGTATGACAATACCATGTATACACCGTAGTTAGGTTACCTCTCGTGATGATGATCTTTAACTCATGCTTTAGAAACCAATGTTAATTCCTAGACTAGTTGTTCTTATTTAGACAAGGTTAGTACTGGATTGACACTTTAGTTGTGATTGATTCTTCTATTGGTGAAACACCTTAGGTAAGTGGTAGACTTGACACTCTCCCTTATCTGTTACAAGGACAAGAGTAATGTAATTAGCTAAAGACACAGTGTAAATTAGCGGCAGATTTAAAGACCCTAGTGCTCTTTAATTTGTATCTTTTACCTTAGTTTAGGTTCACCACTTCAATTAGCCGTTTCGGCACAAAACCATCTGTTGTCATTTGTTATCACTTGAACTCAGTTGAAGAAGCCCTTAGATCACACATCAGAGCACCACAAGTCCTTGTGGGATCGACCCGTACTTGCCGCGTCTCCGATAGACGCCGTGCACTTGCGGTTATCACCGTAGGCCATATAATTCATACACTTTCCAGGCCTACCAGTTCTCGCAACTCAGTCATTGTGATTGTATTCTTGATTCTAAAAATTTGAATATATAGCAGATTGGTTGCGAACATAGTGTTAATGAATGATAAAATGAGATATCTCTCATCCACACGACCAGCCATATCACTGCACATTGTCTTCCATCTCACAGTTAGATGCTTCAAGATTTCACCAACCTTTTTTTTTAACCCAAATACATCTTCAATCCAGGTCGCGAGGAGTTATTACTAATGTATGCCCCTAAAAATATAGCCTGCAAATGATTGAAAGATGTTATTGTATTCCTCGGTAATCATTCAAACCATTTCAAAGCTTCTCCTGTCAAACTTGATGCAAAATATTTGCACAGTATAGCATCATGGTTCTCCCATTGTAACATACATCTCACATAAGCTTTGATATGTTGTATTGCACAAGTTGTTCCATCGAAAATGCTGGTTAACGTAGGTAAGTTGCACTTTGGAGGTATTCCTCCTAATTGTACTTCGCAGCTTCTTCTATGGCTTCATCCAATTGTCTCTTACCTCCTCCCCTTTTATTATTTAACATTCCTCTCATTTCCGCCAATTCTCTCAGAATTTGTTCATTTACACTAGAATTTGGCTCCATTGGTCTGTTTAACTCCGCCTCTCTTCTTCTGCGTTCATGTCTGTTTTGACTTTCTTGTCCATCATTCTCTTCACGTCTTTCTTTGCGATCTTCTCTTTCATTCCTCTCATTAATTCGCACACCGTTATATCTATCATTTTCTCTTCTTTGCTGCCTTTCGATTCTCCTTTGTACTCTTTCATACTCTTCATTGATATTACCATTTTTGCGATTTTGTTCTCTCCTTCTTTCTCTAGACGTGCTTGCTCAACATAGTGTCTTTCAATTTCATCTTCAATTTCTTTTTGCTTCCTCTGTGATTCTCTCCCATGCAATATTCTTCTTCCTTCTTCTCAATTTTCCTCATCACCTGAATTATTCCGCCTTGACGCTGCCTATTTCCTTGATTTCCATCATTTTGCCCATTTTGAAGAGTCTCGGGACGTGGGATATAACGATCTTCCATTATTTCTCTTCTTTCGCAACATTCTTCGCCCGGATTTTGCACTTCCTCTCGATTTTCTTCATTAGCATTTTCTATAGGTAAAGTTCTCCTTCTTTCCTCTCTAACTGATCTTGAGCTTGACCTTGTAGTGCTTCTAGACCTTCTGTTTTGTAATCTCATATTTTTCATCCTTAACTCATGATTTTGCCTTGTCAAATTTGCACGTTCCTCTGCTTCTAATCTCCTTTCTTCATGTATTGTTTGTCTCAGTGTCTCTAATGCTGCGACCTCTTCATTTCCATGAATTATTTCCTTCTCGGTCTCTCACCTCTTTTCCATTGTTTATCAATTGATGTTCTTCTCCCCTTTCGTCCACAGAGTCTGATCTCCAAGTATGCACGCTAACTCTATCATAATCCACAGTTCTATTCGGTACTGGTTGAATTGGTGATTGAATTTGATTTTCTTCATTATTTGTTGTGTTCATTCTTGAGGATTCCCCCATTTTATTTCTCCCTTCTCCAGCAAATCTCCTGCTCCTTCTAACAGTTGTTGGTTGTTCGGATGCATGTCTTCTTCTAGCCATTTCTCAATTTCAATAAATTGTTGAAAATTATATGAAATTCCTTCCCTATTACTCCAAATTCTTTCAAATCACGATGTCAATCCTTACTCTCTCCCTGTCTCTAGCGCCAATATGTAGTTGCAGGAAATCCTACACTACACCCCTCACAAGAATCCACACAATCAATCCATTGAAGATGAACAATTATAATTTTTCTTGATTAATTTCTTGAATGTTTACAAGATAAAAAATGGAAAAGAGCTAAAGAAAATACAATCTCTATAAACTTTCTCTCTCTTAATGACTTGCTCAACACTCGAAAAAAGATCTCCCTCTCAATAGGCCTGTTCGGCTCTTTATATAGGGTGTTACATAAGGGATGACAGCTAAGCTGTCCTTTATTTTCGGGAATGACTTGCGAAGTGTCGCAAGTGTATAAATGTATAATCTCGCTAGGTCTTCACACTTTTCTCGTGTTCTGGCTGTCGTCATCCATTGCGTCACTTATTTTATTCGTATGCGACGCCTTCGCTATGTAACGTTTATGAATTTCGCAGAGGTGTTGGTGTTGCGATATTCTGATCCTACATGTTCGTATCTCAGTTATGAGAATTTTAATATTTTCTGGTGTGCGTTTGAGCAACATTTTGAGAAAATATGGATAAATCAGGGATTTTTGCTGAGACCGTGAAAACTTCATGAGATGAAGGAAAAATAATAAAATAATGAAGGAATCATAAAGTATAGGACCGGCTATGGCCAAGGGGCCGGTCCCATGGTATTTTTCTTAATTTTATTATGTTTTCATGATTTTAGGGAAATATCATAAAACCAAGGAGTTTGTTAAAACCAAGGAGTTTTGTTGAAATCAAGGAATTTCCATGAGATGAGGAAAACATAAAAAATAATAATAATAAAATAAGGGACGTGTGGGACCTGCTAGGGCCCAGATCCGGTGAGTTTTCCTAATTTTATGTATTATTTCATGATTTGAAGGAATTTTCATAATTTGAAGGAAACATCATGAAATCAAGGAATTTCATGGGATTAAGGAAACATGAAAAATATAATAATAATAAAATAAGACGTGTGGGGGCGGTTAGGGCATGACCGGCCGGCTATGGCCCGGTCCCACCGGTTTCCCTAATTTTATATTATTTTTCATGGGATCAAGGAAATATCATGAGATTAAGGAGTTTTCATGAAATTAGGAAATAAAATATTGAGGATTCATGAGGTGTGGGACCAGCCATGACTAGGGCATAGGCCAACCCCATTAGAGACACGGTCTGTGACACCTTTCCCAATTTTATATTATTTCCTTGATACGAAGGAAACACCATGAAACTAAGGAGTTTCCTTAAAACAAAGGATATTTGTTCAAATGAAAGGATTTTCATGAGATCAAGGAAAATAATAAAAATATGATAAAATATAGAATTTGGGCGTAGGACTGGTCATGGCATGACTGGCCAGCCGGTGAGCCCAGTCCCCTAGCACCTTGATTAATATTTTATTGTTTATTATTTTCTTCCTATTTTGCATAGGTTCATCGACTCGTCGTATTATGAAATACTCATTAGTGTGTTCAGGTGCTCGTTAGTGCATTATTGTTAAATACACTTGCACCGTGATCGGGGCTTACTCAAAGGTAGCTTAGATGCCCTGTATTGAATATTTATTACTAACCCATGGAATTATGCTGGGAAGAACCATAAATTGAAGTAACGAAATATTATGAAAATATTGAATATTTTCCAGGGATTCAGTTAATGAATCTATTGATTTCGAGAATAATTAATTAATGGCTCTATACTAGCATGATATCTAGGAGCATTAATTATTCAGAAATTGAGTGATATGAGCTTGCTGAAGCGTCATATTTCTTTCATATAGCCAGGGGAAACATTGTTACATCCTGAAGACGCTATTGCTCTATACTAGCAGGCAAGCTGTATAGGAGCCGTCTAATCTTTCGATTCTATATAGAAGTAATTACTGAAATTGCTCAGTATTTATGAGATATGCCGTTGCCTCAGCTGAGAGAATACATATCCATATATACTCTGAGAGACAATATTCTCGATCGAGAGATTCTTGTGGCATGAGCTTTCATGCTTTCGATAAGAGACATGAGCATCAATATTCGTCTGATTGCTGGATCAGGATTACTTATAATTATGGTTTTACGATTTTAGCCTTTGTCGTAAATCCACCATCTACAATTATTTATTATTTTCTTCTTATTTTGCATAGGTTCATCATTCTTTCATGTTTTGGAATGCTCGTTTGTGCATTCAGGGGCTCGTTAGTGCATTGTTGTTGAGTACACTTGCACCGTTTTGGTCGGGGCTTATTCGATAGTGCTCAGATGCCCGTGTGTTGAATATTTATTACTAACCCATGGAATTCTCACTGGGAAGAACCATAAATTAAAGTAACGAAATATTATGGAAAACATAAAATATTTTCCAGGGATTCAGTTGATGAATTTGATGATTTAGGAATAATTAATTGATGGCTCTATACTAGTATACGATCGTCTAAGAGCATTAATTATTCGGGAGTCGAGTAATATGAGCTTGTTGAAGCGTCATATTTCTTTTATATAGTCAGGGAAAACATTGTTACATCCTGAAGACGTTATTGCTCTATACTAGAAGGCAAGTTGTCTAGGAGCCGTCTAATCTTGCAATTCTATATAAAAGTGATCACTGAAATTGCTCAGTATTCATGAGATATGACGTTGCCTCAGTGAGAGACTACACATCTACACATACTCCGAGAGACGAGATTCTCGATCGAGAGGTTCTCGTGGCAAGAGCTTTCACGCTTTCGATAAAAGATATGAGTCTCGATACTCATTTGATTGCTGGATCAGGAGCATATATAATTATGGGTTTACGATTTTAGCCCTTGTCGAAAATCCACCATCTACAGTTAGTAACAAGATAATGCGAAGAACTTGTTATATATCAATTTGGTTTATGTTTTGTGGTCGAGAATGAATCCTTAATCAATCTCATCTCATATTTGAATACAACTTTGTGATTTTTCAGAATTTCTACAACAAAAATCTTCTTTGCTAAGAATATTTGCATAACAACTTTTGTTTCATACCTCCCTTGGGACGATCCTGATTTCATTGTACTACTTGCTAGTGTAAAGAAAAGTAGAGAAATATTATTTGCGAGTTGACACCTCATCAAAATTGGCGCCGCTGCCGGGGAGGCAGTGACAAGTTTAGTTGTTATTTTTATTCTTAGTTTATATTCTTGCTTTACTCATCCAATCTATTAGAATCTGTTTTTCAGGTACCATTTCTTTGGTGAATGCGTGGAGAGGGCAGACCAAGACCAATTGGTATACGTCTTCGTTCGGCCACTTTACTAAAAGACTTGATTCTTGTAGTGAATACTCCACTTCCTCCTAGTTCTTCACCAAGTGAATTCTCGAACTCGGACAAAGAGGAAGACAACATAATGGGAGGTCGAACACCTGCTTCAAGAACACTCAAGGAGCTCACTTCTCCAAACATTGACTAGCAGCCTTTATGTATTCAGCTGAATGGAACCATTGTTTTGAAGCCACAATTGATTTACTTGCTGCCCAAATTCAGAGGTTTAGCGGGAGAGGATCCTAATCATCACTTACAACAATTCCATCATGTTGTGACTAGTTTGAAGCAAGCAACTGCAGATGCCGATATGGCTATGATGACAGCTTTTCCTTTCTCCCTTATAAATGCTGCAGGAGAGTTGTTCTTTTGATTACCCTCTGGAAGTATAACCACATGGAATGGAATAAAGAAGTTGTTCCTTGAGAAGTATTTTCCAGCATCAAAAGCATCTGTGATTCGCAAGGAGATTTGTGGTATTAGACAAGTATCGAGAGAGACTCTCTATGAGTATTGGGAGCGCTACAAGAAGCTTTTAGCTAGCTGTCCACACCACCAAATCAGCGATCAACTTGTGATTCAATATTTCTATGAGGGGTTGCTTTCTAATGATAGAAATTTGATCGATGCCACAAGTGGCGGTGCACTCACCAACAAAACCATTGCTGAAGCTACAAGCTTGTTAGAAAATATGGCTGCAAACACTCAACAATTCTACACTCGAGGTGAATCAGTGGTAAGGAAAGTGAATGAAGTTGGTGGTTCTTCACATATGGAACATAGAATGGGTAACATGGAGAGGATGATGCAACAAATAGCGGCTCCGTCATACCATCATCATACAACGAAGATGTTGAGGAATCAAGTGCCATGTACCAAAATCAGCAAAGGCTAAGATATGATCCATACTCTAGCACATACAATCCGGGTTGGAGAGATCATCCCAATTTCAGCTACGCCACCAAGCAAGCAACAGTTTCCAATCCTCCTTTTAATCAACAAGGTGGGTACCAATTATTGCAAAGGCCTCAACAAGAAGCTCAAGGCATGAGTATAGATGACAAGTTGAATCTCATTCTCAACACAATGACGCATGATAAGCAAAAGACGGAGATGTCTATGAAGGACATGCAAACACAAATGCGTCAACTAGCTACTACCGTGAGCAAATTGGAAGCACAAGCAGCTGCAAAACTTCCTTTGCAAACATTGAATCATAGGGAGACTGTCAATGCTATTTAATTACGAAGTGGAAAGCAAGTAGAGAAGACGACAACATCACCGGAGGCCCATGAACCTGATTTAGAGAAAGAAAAAGACGAAATAGTCCCTAAAAAGAATGATTCGGTAATTCTAACTCTAAACCTCCTTTTTCTACTTATGTTACTCCTCCACCTTTTCGTAGCAGGTTTGCAAAATTAAATAAGGAGACGTTGGACAAAGAGATTTGGGAAATCTTGAAGAAGATCGAAGTGAACATTCGATAAGGCAGGTTCCTCGTTATGCAAAGTTCTTGAAGGAATTGTGCACTAACAAGCACAAATTGACTGGTAATGAGGTAATGAGTGTGGGGGAGAGTGCTTCGGCATATCTTCAAAAGAAACTCCCACCTAAATTGAAAGACCCCGGCAGTTTTACTATACCTTGCACAATTGGTAAAACAAGGTTTACAAAAGCTTTGCTAGATTTAGGACCATCTATTAGTGTCATGCTTGCTTCAATTTATGAATCTTTAAATCTTGGTCCTCTCAAAAGTACCGGCGTAGTTATTAAACTTGCTGATAGATCTAATGTCTACCCGAAAGGGGTTGTTGAAAATGTTTTGGTGCAGGTTAATGAGCTTATATTTCCCGTGGACTTCTATGTTCTTGATATGAGTGATGAAAACTCATCCTCGTCTACACCTTTGCTGCTGGGTAGACTATTTATGAGAACCGCTAGAACAAAGATAGATGTATTTGAAGGTACCTTGACAATGGAATTTGATGGAGAGGTCATTCGCTTCAACATCTTTGAGGTGATGAGATACCCAAGTGATGTGCACTCATGTTTCTTTGTGGAGGAAACTAACGCTGGCTAAGAATGCAAGCGAGATGAAAGTCGGGCTGACGACTCTAAACCAAGCGCTAAGTGGGAGGCAACCCACCGGTTTTGTATCTTTATCTTTTATCTTTTTATTTTTAAGCATTTTATCTTTATTTTCTTGATTTGCATATCATTTGCGGAATTTCCCACCTTGAACTTTACTTTGAATGACTAAATTTTACATTGAGGACAATGTAAAGTTTAAGTGTGGGGGAGCATTTATATGTTTTTAGAGTTTGATGCCTTTAGTTAAAAAAAATAGAAAAGTAGAAAAAAGAAAAAAAATTGCTTTATAAACTCCGAAATCTAGAAACTTATGCCTTTAGGATGACACTACCAATATAAGTGGATGGAACCATCTTGATTACAGGAGTTGAGGAACACATTAACTAAAAGGACGGACATAGATGAGGAATTACAAATAACATGATAGTTGTTACCATATCTCGGAATGTCACCATATCACTTTCTGTTTTTATTTTTGCAATATTTTCTTGTTTCTCTAAGTGATTTGGTGGGTCACTAACAGAGTATTGTGGTTTGTTCGACTTTCTGAGTAGAGCTTTATTTACTTATATATTAATTTGGAATCGCATCAAGGTACCTCCTCCTGTAGTCATTTTGGATTCATTCATAGACTTTTTACAGGTAGTTGGAATTTAGAGTAAAAGGTTTTGTAGGTACACCTCTTGTAAACCTTCACGAGACTAAAACTCGTCCACTAAGGACACCTAGGGGTTCAAAGGCTTGTTATTTATGCTAAAAGTAACCATCATCTCGACGAGACGGAGTTGTATGTATGTTTTAGAATTATTTTGTTTGATTTGCTCGAGGACTAGCAAAGTCTAAGTGTGGGGGAATTTGATAGGTGTTTAAAACACCTTAATATTTATCTATTGTTTATGCTTTCTTTGCTTAGTTTTCATGTAAATTATGTATCTTATGTTTGCTTTTGAGTGTTTAGGTACTTTGGAGTCATTTGGAACAAAAGAAGAAGAAATGTCGCTTAAAAGGCAAAAAGGCGCAAATGCTGTTGCAGGCGGATCATTTCTCATTATTTCCTTTTATTTCTTCATCTCTGTCTGAAAAGTATGTCAGCTTTAGTGATGCAAATTTATCTGTCTGAAAAGCACGACAGCTTTAGCGATGAAAAGAAATTGAAGAGAAGAAGTGGATCTGAGAAATAAGAGAGAAACGACTGCTGTAATTGGAAGCACAATGGAGGAAAAGAAGCTGTCATTTTCTGGTGGCTCGTATCAGTTCGTGGGGTGTCTTAAGTCATCCTGGATACCCTTTATCTACTCCACCTGAGTGGCTATATCCACCCCCATTCCTACAGAAACCTAAAAATCCCATCCATTTCCTAATCATTTGTTTGTCTCTCTTTCATTACACATGAAATCTAGAGACGAGAGGCGGCACCATTATTACTCAAAGAAAGGAGAAGAAAGCGATGATGAAGCTGGTTCTTAACCGCAATTGAGCAATGATGGATGATGCTGGTTGAGATGGGTTTGCTTCTAATATAGAAACTAGGGTTATTGTTGTCGGTAGAAATATTTGAGGGTTTGTGAAATTGAGAAGTTAGGTTTGCTCAAGAATCAAAATTACAGCAGAAGAGGGTCACTGGTTATTGATGTTATGATATAAAGAGGCTATGAAGTAAAGGAATTGAAGATGTTGTTCAAGAAGAACTCAGAACGAGAAGATTCAAATGAAGTCAGGGTTCTTGAATAGGGTTTGTTCTTGTGTTCATATGGTGGTTTGTTGCTCGAGATAGACCTATAGTGGAGTTGAGATTTGAGCTGGTTCTGGTGAGATTTACTGAAGCTGGCGATACAGAGATGGTGCTTGAACAAGTAGATGTATGTTAGGACACAGGGTCTTGGCAGTGACAGGCTTGAGCTGAGAACTGGTTCTCAAGAAGATGAGGGTGTTTGTGGTACAGGAAATGGTTGAACTGAAATGTTTAGATGAATATTAGGTCCAGGAGATGGTAATTTCAGGTGGAGTTGAGCCCTGGTGGTGAGTTAGGTCAGAGGAAGAAAGAGATGAAGAACAAGGTAGTAGTTGGCTCTGGATTTGGCAAACAGGAATGGGTTTGAGGCCTGAGCTTGTGAATCGAAGATGGAAATTTGAAAAGTGATTCCGAAGCTGCAGAGTGGTTGAAAAGGAATGGAGTTGTTGGTGGTAGTGGTTTCTGTTGCAGATGAACAAGAAGGAACATTTGAGCTAAAATGTTTGCTAATGGAGTTACTAAGATGGATGTTGTTGCAGTGAAGGCATGGACAGAATCGCAGTGAAGATTGTAGCTGATTGCGCAGAGCTGGAGATGTTTAAGTTGCAGCTGAGACTGGTACTGTGCAGTAGCAGGCTTGAACAAGAAATTGCAGTGATTGAGTTGAGCAGCGGTTGTGGTGTTTGATGACTGAGATGATTCAGACAAGTAAGATGAAGAACTGGAGGTTTGTGCTGTTCTCAGATAGAGAAGGGTACTGTTGGGATGATTGGTGGTCTGAGAAGTAGGTGCTGGAATGGGTTTGAAGCACTGGTGATGATGTTGATATTTTGAGCTGAAGGACACAGAAGATTGTGATTCTGGTGACGCATTGCCGGAAGGAAATGAAGTTGATATGAATTACAGGTGCAAGCTGGTATAAGATGGTAGTGCAGGTGGTGAGATGAAACTGGGAGAATAGGGTTGATCTGTGAATGGTAGCTTGATTGAATTGGAGAAGTAATGAAAGTGCAGCCGAAATGGACAGGCATGGAAATAGGGGTGTGATGCAGTGGTTGAAGTTGGAAGGAATGCAACAAGAGATTTGGTTAAGAATCTACAGAACGTGATGGCTCAAGTGAATTAGAGTGCATAATGACAAGAATAGAAAGAACTGAAGCTGCAAGAGAATATCAGCCATTATGGTTGGATATACAGTGGTGTTGCGCAATTATTGCACAACACAAGTTCAAGTTGGTGCAAAATGGCTCAGGCTTGAAATTACTCGGACAGCTTAGACTAGTCGGGCTTCACCGACTATCGACTCAGATCCGACTTGGTACTGACTCATATGACATCACTGAGTTGAATCCATTGAATCGGGTTTGACCGAGTTATATCAGTTGACACGAGTTGGTTAGTTTGACCGGTGACCGGGTGGACTTTTCCGGTCACATGAGATACTTTCTGGAGAGTTTCCGGCCAACTTTCGGCACTTCACCAGTTTTCCGGCGACCGCTTTTGAGGCAGATTTTCACATGGTTTTTTCTCACACATGGGCTTGGTGGACTCTTATCTATTGGAACTTTGAAGACTTGACCTAAGAAGAGACATAAAAGGGAGGATTTTTACAACTTTGCTTATCACGTATTCTACTTGGAGTTTTTGGAAGATAGCCGCAGCTAGGGTTTGCTTTCGTTTTTATCTTTGATTTTCTTTATTTCAGTTATTAGTATTATGATGAACTCCAAAACTATGAGTAACTAAACTATCTTTGATTAAGGGTGATTTCAAAGCCCGAAATATGAACTCATGATTGATATGCAATAGCTCATTTTCTCGCAAGTTTAGTTATTGTTTGATTTCTACCATGCTAATAATGCTTATGGATTGTTCCTTAATTGTTTAAGTTCGAAATTAAATAGTTATGTCACGATCTTATTGCTAGTTTAGATTTTCTTCGACCCGTAATTGTCTAGAGAATTAAACACAAGTAGCAATATGTGGGCATTGATGATGGGGACTTTGTTAAGTACCCATATGTAGAAATTGACACTAGTAGGTGATTCATGCTTTTGAGTTCATCACTAGGAGCAACCTTATCTAACGAAACTTAGAGCATTTGTTTAAGTCACACCTAGAGAGCGTACTTCTAGGAAACACAAAATTGGTCAAAAAGACCAAAATCAACAAATCCTGGGTGAAAAAGACACTTAGGTTTTGATACTGTTTAAATAGCCAAAAATTAAAAAGATACTTTTTAAATGGACAAAAATTTAAAAATAGCGTGATGTAACCAGTTCATCCTGTCAATTTTCAAATATTTTTTTCTTATTTTTATTTTACACAGGATGCATCCAGTTTCATCCTTGCTATTTTTTAAGTATAAGCCAGGATGAATCCAAATTTTTTTTTTGGCTATTTTACCCGTACTTTTTTTTACTTGTCCATTTGAACCGTGTTTTAAATTTTTTTGGACAAATGACCCATTTTCTCTCTAGGAAACTTGTCAAGTAGAATCCGGTAGTCGAGCGCTTCCATATCCGGTGAGCTTAGGAGATAATAACGGGATAGTTGAGCATACTAATTATCCTAGGGTTGTTAGTAACAAGATAATGCGAAGAACGTGTTATATATCAATTTGGTTTATGTTTTGTGGTCGAGAATGAATCCTTAATCAATCTCATCTCATATTTGAATACAACTTTGTGATTTTTCAGAATTTCTACAACAAAAATCTTCTTTGCTAAGAATATTTGCATAACAACTTTTGCTTCATACCTCCCTTGGGACAATCCTGCTTTCATTGTACTACTTGCTAGTGTAAAGAAAAGTAGAGAAATATTATTTGTGAGTTGACACCTCGTCAATTGCTTATCAAGTAAATAGGAATTAACGTTTGTTTAATTTACTTTAATTATAATAAAATATTATAATGCGGAAATATAAAGTAAATGACACAAAGCAAGGTTTTGTTAACGAGGAAACTGCAAATTGCAAAAAAACCCCGAGACTTGTCCAATTGAATACTCTCGGATTAAGCCGCTATACAAAATTAAACCTAACTTAGTATAGTTGAGACAAAGCAACTAAACCTATAGTTCACCTAGTTCCGTCTGTATTCCCACGCCTCCGACCTATGAATAAGTCACGTACTTGGAACAATTCCTTTGGTTCGTATTCCAAATAAGAAAGGAACAACAAATATGTTTGGTATCAACTCTCTTCAACCAAGTGATGTGAGTTGGACAAAGGCTCTTATGTTTATCTTAACATAAACTCCTTCACAGTTCTTAGATCTATATTATGTTCAATTACCGAAGTAATCGTTAAGATTTTGCAATCAATACTTTTAAGGGAACATTATCTATATACCCTTAGTATGAGACCCCTTGAAAAATACCCTTTCCAACTTAAATTATACCCCTAAGCTTAATACATTACTAAAATACCCTCTTTTATATAGTGTATATACAAAACCACTAAAAAAAAAAACTACCTCTATTGTCCACCGCCAACCACCACCACCACTGTCCGCGGCCGCCCACCACCACCTACCACCACCATCACCGCCAACCCCAAACCACCACCACCGACGACCACCACCACCAACCACCACCACTGTCCACCACCGCCAACCACCACCACTGTCCACCAACACCACCACTGTCTACCACCGCCAACCACCACCATTGTCCACCAACACCGCCGCCACCCACCACCTCCGTAAACCACCATCATCGTCGCCAACCACCGCTACCGACGACCACCACTACCATGTGGAGTCAACTTGTTGAAGTTGTTTCCATATCGGAGACAACTAGATCAAGTTGTCTCCAATAAATAATGTCCATATCGGAGGCAACTAGTTCAAGTTGTCTCCAAAAGTGGAGGCAACTAGCTTAATTTGTCTCCAATAAATAGTGTACATGAATAAGTTGCAAAACAAAATGGAGCCAACTAACTCAAGTTGTCTCCGAATCTGAGGCAACTAGCTCAAGTTGTCTTCAAAAGTGAAGGCAACTAGCACAAAGTTGTCTTCAAAAGTGAAAACAACTAGCCCAAGTTGTCTCTAAATATGGAGGCAACTAGCACAAGTTGTCTTCATATATGGAGGCAACTATCACAAGTTTCCTCCAAAAAATAAAAATTGTACACAAATGAGTGAACCTAGTGTGAGTCGAACACACATCTTCTGACATATAGTCAGTTGTGCTACCATTACACCACAGATTCGTTAATACAAAGTAACATATTAAAACACATACCAGCACCTGCCACTTCATATCTCTTTTCAGGCACAACCAACAATTCGAATCACCACTAGACAGTATCACATCCTCCATCTCTGTTACTGCAATAGCTTCATGACCACAACTCTACTTGCAACAGCTTCATGACCACAACTATCTACGCACACTTGCAACATGAGCCAACAGCTACAGTCACTTCCATGCCCTTACTCAAACACCATCGGAAACACACAAGCAGAAAAACTCCTTGTTTTCCTCTTCACTGCCCGAATACATATTCAGTTCCATCTCAACTTCCTAAGCATTCATCTATTCTTTTGACTTCAAAGCATAAGCATCAGCTGCACAACCATCTTCTTCACTGTCTTCTAATATTATTCCTTCTAATCTCCATAGCATCATCAGTTCTAGTCAACATCAACACAAAGATAAACAACTTCATCCATCATCTCATATGTAATTGTACTATCCAAGACTCTCAACTCCATAGTTGTCTTCTATATAGACTTATATGGAGGTAATCGTAAATATGTCCCCATATATGGAGGCAACTTGTTCAAGTTGTCTCGGTATATGGAGGAAACTTTTCAAGTTGTCTCCATATTGATAGGTGTTGTAAAACACCTAATTTTCTATCTAGTAGTTACGCTTTCTTTGCTATTTTTCCGGTGAATTATGTACTTTATGCGTGTTTTTGAGTTATTAGGTACTCGGAGTCGCACGGAGGAAAGGAAGAAGAAATTATCCAATTTGAGCAAAAAGGGCGAAATTGTCATCTCACAGGAAAGTGATATATGGAGCTGACCCAAGGTTAAGGGACAACTCTCTTTTGGAGAAGTATTAAAAGACAGCCAAGAAATATTAAGGGGCTGCCAATTTGGGTAGCCCTTATCAAGGTGATTTGGACACCGGGTATAACCCTACTCCCATAACCCCTTATCTGCCACCAGGGTGGTCAGATCCACTTTCATTTTCTTACACAAGACCTAAAGTTCAGTGAGAAATCAATTTCTCATTATTTCCTCTTCGATCTGAAAAATTGAGAGAGGATGGCTGCATCATGAGACTGAGAGATTGAGAAACTCAGAGAGGAAATTGGTAGTATTGAAACTAGATGTTGCAGTGATGGAAGATGTTTGATGAGCAGATTTAGGGTTTGTCTGAATCGAAGTTGTTGTTGTTGGGATTGAATTCTCGACCTACAAATCTGTACATCACTGGATGGTATGAAGATGGGTTACACTTGATTTGAGTGTGGATTGATCCAAGGAGAGTTAGGGTTTGAATTCAAAAGGGGTTTGAGCAAGAAATTGCAGAATTAGATCTGGAAAAATCTATCATGGTGGAAGAATGGAAGGATTCTAATAGCTCCATCTGTGACCGAGAATGCAAAGGAGACAGATCTGGTGGTATAAGAGAAGGTGGCCTTTCTGGCATCGGTTGTGGGTGAAATTGCAAGACTGAAATAGTGGAAGGAAAGGGGATCCGAGGCTGCTGTAATAATGGGTCCTGGTGGTTATTCTTGAAGAAACGGGAGCTCAAAATTAAGAAGGAAGATGGAGTAAATCTGATGATGTTCTCGACTAGAAAACAGGGAAGAGATTGAGCTGTTGAAGTCACGGATTCTGCTGAGTGTTTAGGTGAATCAGTGGCTCGAGTATGAGTGGTAGTTGTAGCTCGAATTGCAGGTTGAATTGAGTTCGAATTGGAGGAGAATTGCTTCTGTCTTATGCCTGAAATTCAGACGGAGAGATTGTGCTGAAGACATGGGTGCTGTTGAGCTATTTGGAGATTTTGAGCTGAAATTCAGATGCAGTCTGAACTGATGCTGTTGCTGTTGGTTTGTGACAATAAATGGCGCAGATTGATGAATATTTGAAGTCCTTGATGGTATTGGAATAATGGGTTTGTGTTAAATGTATGATTGTTAGCAGGGATGGAGATATAGTGGTGTATAAATCACCAACAGTTCTGTGTCTGAATCACTAAGTGCTTGTGAGACTGTCTGAACCAAGAAGAGCAGGAGATGATGGCTAGTTCAGATCCAGTAGCTATTGGAGTATAATCTCGTATGTCACAGTTACCAATTGTTGCTGCCATGATCAGGTGGACGTGTTTGGAGAAATAGAAGCTTGAGATGAACTGAGATGAACTGAGAAGAATTGAGAAGCTGAGGGAGAGTACTCATTAGTGCATATCAACACCACCAGCTTAATACTACCTAGTTCGCAGCTGTTACAATGGTTGCTGCTATGGATTTTGTTGATTATTTGGATCGTGTAAGAAGAGGAAATGATGCGAGTTGCAGCTGCAGTCACTGCACCATTCTCTGGTCATCTAAACAAGTCCTGGCAGTGAGAAAGCAAGGAGGAAATCACCGGTTCTGTGCTTGTCATGTGAAGCTATGAACCATGGCTCTGTAGGCAATGGCATTGGTGGTGCTAAGCTTAGAAGAGATGAGAAGCAAGTGGTGCACTGTGTTGCGAGGTTGCCGATGTTATAGAGTGAAGAATCTGATGTTGAACTGGAGTGAACTGTGAAGTTTGCAAGTTTGTGCTGTGGAGATGGCCTGGGCAAGATGCTTGTTGTGAAGCACAAGGATGGTGCATCACATAGGTTATGGCTCATGCAAGAGCTTAGGCCTGTGCAACAGTGGGTTAGCCTGGCAAGATGGCTTTGGCCTGACCTGACTCAGCTGACCTGATTCACCCTGACTCTCCCTGACTCGGTTTGACTCGGTCTGACCGAGTTGACTCATTGACCGGTGACCGGGTGGACTTTGCCGGTCACCTGAGACGTTTTCCGACGACTTTTCCGGCCAAGTTCCGGCCACAATACCGGATTTCCGGCGACGTATTTTTGGACATATTTTCTACATGGGTTTCTCTCTCTTATGGGCTTGGTGGATTTTCATCTAATGGACTTTGAAGACTAGACCTAATTTTAGAAGTTGGAGAAAAGCTATAAAAGGGAAAGTCTTCTACAACTTGGGATATCTTATATCTTATATTTTTTCTTGGAACTTTGGAGAGCCGGTTTTGTTTACGCTTCTAGGGTTTGCTTTTGTTCATCTTATTCTTTTCAATTATTATTATTATGATGAACTTCATAGCTATGAGTAGCTAAACATATTATTGGTTATGGGATAAAAGTTGATTTCCAACATGTTATTTGATTCAATGAATTAGTTTTGTCTCAATACTTTATTGTTTGTGATTCACAATTAATAGTGTTATATGATTTGATAGTTTGTTTGGTTGAGTCCGGAATCAATCCGATTTGCATTCATCTCTAGAGCTATATTAGGGTTTTCAATACGAAAAAGTTGTTTATCCCTGATTCTAAGTAGCATAATTGTGGGTAGTGCTTGTAGTGAAATATCCTACTAGTCACAAGTGAATCATAACTTTTGTTAAAACGATTAGTGCTTTTACACATTCGTTTACATTGATTAGTCTTATTCCATAGAACTTATTGCTTTTAGGGAGTTAAATCTAATTGTGCTTTTACACTTTAGGTTGCTTTCTAAGAAGAATTCACATATGCATCTTTTAATGTGGTTGTGATGAAATCAGGGAATTAACGGGTTATACTTGCGATCAAGGTATCCTAGGACTTTTAGTAAATACGAGATTAAAATACCAATTCTAATCATTGATGAAAATACATGTTTGTGAATGATACTATCCCGTGACCAATATCTTCTCCTTATTGATTATTCCAACTATTTGCTTTGCTTTATTTTGTTTTTACTTTAGTATTTCGCTTAAACAACAAACATCCCCCCTTGGTTACCTTAGAAACTGAAAATTACATAACAACAATTGCCTCTCTGTGGATACGAACTCTTCCTTACCTCGTACTTCATTTAAATTTAGTGAGTAAGAAAGTGAAATTATTTTTGACGGATTGACAACCGATCAAATTTTGGCGCCTCTTTGGGAGGCATACGGCTTGTTATTGAGTTTTTAGTTTCTTTTTTACAATTTCTGCTTTTATCTTTGCTTTTCGGTTCTTGTCTTGTTTCTCACTTGTTTGGGAGAATTGTTTTCGGTACCTAATCCCGGCTTCTAAAGATTGGAATTATCCAAGGTGCGGGATAGCTACTCGAAGAGGCACAATACTCCAACCAAGTCAAGACGCAACAGAAAATCTAGAGTTAAAAGTGGAAGGAGAAGTACAAATAGAAGGAGAACAAGAGGTTCCAATCGTAGACTAACCACAAGAAGAAGAAGAAGCAATGGGTGATGCAAATCGTTCACTCAAGGACTTGGCTTCTCATAGGCTTGATACACAACAGGGGTGTATTCAAACGAACTCTACTTTTGAGATAAAGCTGGGGTTGCTTAGAGAATTACCAAAATTTCATGGCATGGTGAATGAAGACCCAAACAAACATCTTATGGACTTCCACACCATTGTCATGGCCATGCTTCCAGCGGATGTAGAGGCGGATGGTGCAATGTTGAAAGTTTTCCGTTTCTCTTTAATGGATAGTGCTAAGGATTGGTTGTACTATTTACCTCCTGGAAGTGTCACAACATGGAATGGGTTGAAGAAACTCTTTTTGGAGAGATATTTTCCTGCATCAAAGGCTACTCAAATTCGAAAGGAGATTTGTGGGATGAAGCAAAACGTGGGGGAATCCTTATATGAATGTTGGGGACGATACAAGAGATTGGTGGCAAGCTGCCCTCACCACCAATTCAGTGACGCTATGATCATCCAATACTTCTATGAAGGACTCCAATCAAGTGATAGGAATCTTATTGACGCTGCGGGTGGTGGTGCACTAGTTAACAAGACGGTGGCACAAGCTAGAGAGTTGATTGAAAATATGGCAGCGAACTCACAACAATTCTTGAGTCGTGGTTCGGATGTGATTCTTAGAAGGGTGAATGAAGTGAGCGAGGTGGAGGAACTTCGTCAACAAATGGGTAACATGTCGGCAATGATGCAACAAGTTGCAGCCGCGGTGATACCAAGTTCCTCTCAAATTTATGAGGACGAGCAAGCTAATGCGATCTTTCCAAATCAACAAAGACGGTATGATCCCTACTCAAACACTTACAATCCGGGATGGAGAGATCACCCCAATTTTAGCTATGCCAACAAGCAAGGAGCGGTTCAACAACCTACCTTCAACTTTTCAAGTGGATTTCAACCTCAACAACAACAATTCCAGCCGAGACAACAATTTCAAAGAACCACAAGCACAACAATCAATGCAAAATCAAGGTTAGATATTGACTCGTAGCTTCAAACAATGATGCAAGGTATTTCTACCATGTTTAAAGAGAGTCAACAAGAAACTAAGAGTGCTATCAAGGAGTTGCAAACACAAATGGGCTCCATGGCTATTGAGTTGAACCAATTGAAGGCACAAAATAGTGGGAAACTCCCTTCTCAACCTATTAACCCAAAAGAGGGTGTCAATGCTATTACGTTGAGGAGTGGTATACAACTTGTGAAACCCGAAATTACTGATTCGGGCAAGGTGAAAACACCCAAGGAACCTGTTTTGGAGGAGAATAATGAGGATTCTCCCCAAACTTCTGAGGTACCTATTCCTAACTCTAAAACTCCGATTTCTACTTATGTTCCTCCTTTACCTTTTCCTCGCAGATTTGCAAGTTCTAAGAAGGCGGAACTAGAAAAGGAGATTTTAGATGTTCTTAAAAAGATCCATGTGAACATACCACTCATTGATGCTATCAAGCAAGTACCAAAGTATGCAAAGGTGTTGAAGGACTTGTGTACCAACAAACAAAGGCTCAAAGGTAATGAAGTGCTTAGTGTGGGGAGAATGCCTCAAGAATCTTAAAACACAAACTCCCACTTAAGTGCAAGGATCCGGGTAGTTTTGACATTCCCGTCACAATTGGTAACACAACATTTAACAAAGCTATGTTGGATTTAGGTGCATCCGTTAATGTTATGCCGGCGTCAATGTATAATTCACTTGATTTTGGTCCTCTTAAAAAGGCTGAAATTGTATTGCAATTAGCCGATCGCTCTATTGTCTACCCAATGGGTATTGTTGAGGATGTTCTTGTGCAGGTTAATCAACTTGTATTCCCAGCTGACTTTTGTGTGTTAGAGATGGATGAAGGTTCACCGGACTCGTCTCTTCCATTGCTTCTTGGGCGTCCCTTCATGAAAATGGCGAAAACCATTATTGATGTGGACAAGGGAACGCTAACCATGGAGTTTGATGGAGAAACAATACGTTTCAACATTTTCGAGACGATGAGATATCCTAGTGATGTCCACTCTTGTTTCTCCATTGATGTTATGGATACATTGGCACAACAAATGTTTGAATTAAACGGTGATGATGCTTTGGAAACCGTGTAGTTGCAGGAAAACCTACACTACACCCCTCACTCGAATTTGCTTAATCAATACATTTGAAGATGAATAATAATGTGTTTTATTAATTGTTTTCTTGAAAAGTTTACAAAGAAATGTAGAACAGAGCTCAAAAGATTATAATCACTCTTGATTTTCTCTCTCCTAATGACTTGCTTAACAATTAAAAAGAGATCTCTCCTACAACAGACTTACTCGACCCTTTATATAGGGTATTACATAGTGGATGACAGCTAAGCTGTCCTTTATTTTCGGGAATTCTTCGCGAAGCGTTGCAAATATGTAAGTGTTAGACTTCGCGACACTCCTAAATCTCGCCAAGTCTTCACACTTTTATCATGTTCTGGCTGTCGTCATCTGATGCGTCATTTAAATTATTTCCTTGCGACACCTTCACAATGTAGTTGTTTATTACTCTCGCGAAGTATTGCCGTCGCGATATTCTGGTCCTACATCTTGCCTCTTCACATGTCTTCTCTGCGAAGAAGAGAATGTCATGAGAACCAATATTTTGAAGTGCCGCAATCGCTTATCTTTATCTCGCGATTGTTCATTTTTACTCGTTTTGTTTATGTACGGAATTTATTACATGTGTTTCTTCTTCCACTCTTTTCTTGACACGTCTCATCCAACCGCTTATTTCGACCATTCGTGTCCCATCTCGCATTAAATGCACTTACTTTCCCAAAATCTTTCTCTCTATATATAGTTTTCTCCTCTTTCTCTTCTTCTTTTTTATTTTCTCTCTGCAATTTTCCTTCAACTTTTTCTTCCGCAAATTGCG
>JAJJWW010005667.1:0-67767 GCA_023531295.1 Papaver armeniacum | reverse complement strand
GAAAAGGCGACAAGAAAATGTATATGTAAGCGCACACGAAAGTGTGGTCAAAGTTATACAGAAAGAAGCTGCCTCTTGCGACCTTTAATTTGTCCGTAATCTAACTAAAATCTATGATTTGATGTTAATAAAAGATGAAACGGAAGGGTAGTCCTTCGGTTCAGTGCTCCGAGTTTAGGTCAGAATCAGAATTATAGAGATTTCATTCGTTATCATTTGGCTTCAATTGTGATTGGTCAAAAGACTCAAAACTATCGAAAAAACGTAAAATAATAATAAAAAAATATAACGAAAAAGGAATCTTTTGTCCAAATATTTTTAAAACATGATTTTAATGGATAGTAAAAATTAGTATGGGTGAAATAGACACAAAAAAAAAAATAACAAGAATAAAACTAGGTTCATCCTGGCTTAAACTTAAAAAAGAGTGAGGATAAAACTGGATGTATCCTGATGTAATAAATTAAAAATAAGAAAAAAGTATTTAAAAATGGGTAGGATGAAACTGTTTACATCCTGGCTATTTTTACATTCTCGTCCATTTAAACAGAATCAAACTTTACATGTCCTTTTCACCCAGGAATTGTTGATTGTGGTCTTTTTAACCAATTTTGTGGAAAAAAAATCATAAGGTTTTTCCTATTTCCTATCTCTATTTTTCCCATTTCCAATCCACCTTAAGTCCTATCCTCAATTATCCTAGTGGTGGGATTTATGGGATTCGGTGGAATTACATTTCCTTGGATATGTTTGGTTGCCCAAATCCCTGGAATCACGTTTTTCGCGGGAATTTGTTTTCTAGCAAATCTTCCATATGGGAGTCCGACTCATCCCCCTAAGATTTGTTGGGAAACTAATCAAGGGATTTATGGACCCACTTTATTTAACTTTAAGTCTCATATACATACAATTTTAAGATTCTAGCGATAGTACCAAACAATATATAGACTTCAAAACAACATAATTCTATGAATCCTAGAAATTTTAAATGAATTACCAAACACACGAGATTTACATGAATCCCAAAATTTATAATCCCACAGAATTAAAAATCCTCGAAATCGTGAATTTTGCAAACAAACCCACCATAAGTACAATCCATAGAATTTTTCATATATCCTAAATACTACACCCAATAATATCCGAAATCCAAAGAGTAGAACATGAATTTTACGCCGGCCTGTCCGAGCCTTGCACAACTTACACTAGAACATGGATTTTACACCCAATAATATATCCCTCCAAAAAAAAAAAAAAAAAAAAAAAAAAAAAAACTGGATAACGTCTCCATCATCTCCATCTCCACCTCCACCGCCGGCCATTACCACTACTGCTCCATCTCTATAATAATAATCCATCACCAGTTTTTTAAAAGTTGCATATTGAAATATACGCATGTGGATAGCTTGTTTGCTTTATGCAAAGAAAGTTAAGTGGATAGACCACGAACCTCCCTTTGAATGCATTTTTTGTCGATTCTAAATTGCGACCACTGAGTAGCAAATATTGTACAGAGATTACTCCAGTTTTAGACTACCCGAACATGCATAATAATTTGGTTGATCTTCCATGTATTATTATAACAGAAGGGTGGTGCGATAGCTTGGAAATCCGTGATTAAATTTACGTTAATTACTAACCTTGTTCAATAAATGGATTCAATAGAATTAGGCTTAGTTTGGCATTGCTGCGGCTTTTATAAAAGCACTTTTCTGATGTGCATTGATGTGTTGTGCTGTGAGGAAAAAGCAGTTAGACGTTTAGTAAATATTAATTAAAGTTAAAGCTGATTAAAAAAGCAATCAGAGTGTGTTTGGTAAAATATTAGATTCAACCATTGTTGTTGTGGCAAATGACAAAAACAGACATGTCTCTGAAAATAATTTTATGGGGTTTAAAAATAATTAACTTTTTTACTATTAAATATAAATATATTAAATATTAAATTTATTAATAGTTATTATTCTTATTAGAATATTAAAATATAAGAAATAAAAAATTTATTGCATATATATTTAAAGGACCTAATTTTTGTCAATTAAAAAAAATAAAATATTAATAGTTATTATTCATTAAAAGAATAAAAAATTTATTGCATATATATTTAAGGGTATTAAATTTAAAATGGGACAAAAGAATAAATCAAGCATTAAATTTTGGTGGGACCAAAGCTGCTTTTGTAGCTTTTAAAAGCTCCTCCTCCCCATCTTTTAAAAATTGAGGAATTTAGGAAGTTGTTGATGATGGTTTTTAAACAAAAGGTAAAACCGTAAAACCCCAAATAACCTAATGTCACCAGTGACACATTTATTAGGACATTCAATGCATGTAGTCAGTAATTAATAGGGAGTATTTTTCAAATTAGGGTTACAACGAACAAAACCCTAATTGCCCTCCATGCCAATGGCAAATCATGCCAGCCACACCTAGCCCAAGCTAGCAGCACCTCTGTGCCAATGGCAAATCATGCCAGCCACACCAAAACGCGCCAAAGCATGTCAACCATGTTAGCCGCACCTCCGTGCCAATGGCAAATCATGCCAGCCACACCTAGCCCAAGCTAGCCGCACCTTTGTGCCAATGGCAAATCATGCCAGCCACACCAAAACGCGCCAAAGCATGTCAACCATGTTAACCGCACCTCCGTGCCAATGGCAAATCATGCCAGCCACACCTAGCTCAAGCTAGCCGCATCTCTGTGCCAATGGAAAATCATGCCAGCCACACCAAAACGCGCCAAAGCATGTCAACCATGTTAGCCACACCTCCGTGCCAATGGCAAATCATGCCAGCCACACCTAGATCAAGCTAGCCGCATCTCTGTGCCAATGGAAAATCATGCCAGCCACACCAAAACGCGCCAAAGCATGTCAACCATGTTAGACGCACCTCCGTGCCAATGGCAAATCATGCCACCACACCAAAAGATGCGCGCCAAAGCAAATCATGTCAACCATGTTAGCCGCACCTCCGTGCCAATGGCAAATCATGCCAGCCACAACTAGCTCAAGCTAGCCGCATCTCTGTGCCAATGGAAAATCATGCCAGCCACACCAAAACGTGCCAAAGCATGCCAACCATGTTAGACGCACCTCCATGCCAATGGCAAATCATGCCAGCCACACCTAGCCCAAGCTAGCCGCACCTCTCTGCCAATGGCAAATCATGCCAGCCATACCAAAACGCGCCAAAGCATGCCAACCATGTTAGCCGCACCTCCATGCCAATGGTAAATCATGCCAGCCACACCTAGTCCAAGCTAGCCGCACCTCTGTGCCAATGGCAAGACATGCCAGCCACACCAAACGCGCCAAAGCATGCCAACCATTCTAGCCGCACCTCCATGCCAATGGCAAATCATGTCAGCCACATTTAGCCCGAGCTAGCCGCGCCATGCCAAACGCACACTGCCTTGGCCCTAGCTACGCCAAATCACGTCACGCTGCCAAGCACTATGCCTTGGCCCTAGCCACGCCATGCAAAAATGGCGCCCGCGCGTAGGCTTGCAAACCATGCAACCTAGGCCAAATTGGCCACGCATGCCATTGGCACATGCCAACGCGCTCGCTGGTAGCTTTCCTACCAGGATGCGACCCAAATTGGCCACGCATGCCATTGGCACATGCAAACGCGTCATTTGGTAGCTTTCCTACCAGGATGCGACCCAAATTGGCCACGCATGCCATTGGCACATGCCAACACGCTCGCTGGTAGCTTTTCCTACCAAGACGCGACCCAAGATGGCCACGCACACCATTGGCACATGCCAACACGCTCGCTGGTAGCTTTTCCTACCAGGATGCGACCCAAATTGGCCACGCATGCCATTGGCACATGCCAACACGCTCGCTGGTAGCTTTTCTTACCAGGCCACGGCCCTATTGGCCACGCATGTTATTGGCACATGCCAACACGCTCGCTGGTAGCTTTTCTTACCAGGCCATGGCCTTAATGGCCGAGCGTGCCATTGGCACATGCCAACACGCTCGCTGGTAGCTTTTCCTACCAGGACGCGACCTAAATTGGCCACGCATGTCATTGGCACATGCCAACACGCTCGCTGGTAGCTTTTCTTACCAGGCCACGACCCTAATGGCCGAGCATGCCATTGGCACATGCTAACACACCTCGCTGGTAGCTTTTCCTACCAGAATGAGACCCAAATTGGCCACGCATGCCATTGGCACATGCCAACACGCTCGCTGGTAGCTTTTCCTACCAAGACGCGACCCAAATTGGCCACGCACACCATTGGCAGATGCCAACACGCTCGCTGGTAGCTTTTCCTACCAGAACGCGACCCAAATTGGCCACGCATGTCATTGGCACATGCCAACACGCATCGATGGTAGCTTTCTTACCAGGACATAGCGCTAATGGCCATGCGTGCCATTGACACATGCCAAACGCACACGCTGGTAGCCTAACTTGCAAACCGTGCAACCTACCACCAAGGCATTCCACACACGCCATTGGCACTTGCCACACACGTCACTAGCGGCTCTGGCATTGCCACTTACTCTCAACATACAACCTACCACCAAGGCATTCCGCACATGCCATTTTCACATGCCACACACGCCACTAGCAGCTCTGGCATTACCACTTGCACTCAAGGTGCAACCCGCAACAAAGGCATTCCGCACATGCCAATGGCACATGCCATATGCGCCACTAGCAGCGCCATTTGCACTCGAGATGCAACCAACACTCGATACATCAACACAAACTGGGGGATGCTTTCTAGGGTTTTGGTTTGGCGGTCACAGCATGCAGCGTACACTACGCTCACATTAAGAAAACGTGAATAGGAATAAAGCGGTCAAATAAATGAGGAAATAATGATGAAAACGTTTTCACCCATAAACACCATGCGGTTACCACCTCCTCCATTATTTCACCCTTTACTTTCTTCCTTCATGAGGCCAGGGTACGTTTATATCTCAACTTGTATAAATAGGTCTTACCTATTTCCACCAGACAACAAGTCTCGATTAGAAAAAAAATACAACATTCTCAGAAAAGGCAACTTTGCAAGCTCTCCAAAAAGCTTTCATCTCTTGCAAGCTTCCTAAGCTTTCACTTTCTGATACAAGTCGAGACACTACTCTCCCAGAATTATTCTGGTCTCAACACCTTTCTTTGCTTCTCTCCCCAAATCAACCCTTCTCCTCCACTTTGTGACTGAAGCAAGTCTGGAATGGCCATTTCTTGGTTTAGGCCGGACTTGTACAGATTGATCTCTCGAATCTATAAATTTCTCACGTGCAGCACATTTGTTTAGGGTTTAAACCAGTTTCTCACTCACCTACCGAATTTACCAAAATCGGCGGAAACGATTTTACCCATAAACAATTGGCGACCACAGCGGGAGGATTGATCTATCGGTTGCAATACCAACTCTGACTCCTGATTTTGTTTCCCGAACGTCAAATCCCAACATGGTGGAACTTAGGTCTGGAGAGGCTGCCGAGAACACCAGCATAGAATGCATACCTGATGTTAGCGTCTCTCCCAATAACGCTGTTGTATCACCTGCTGACTACGGTAACATCGAATGCACTCCCTCAAGTGTAACACCGCCAATCACCAGGGCGCCAGAGCCGCTGCCTCCTCTAGTGTCTCCGCACAACCCTAATCATGGTAACGAAAATATCTCTTCGGGTGCCACACCACCAGTCACCATGGCTAGAGCCGCCGCTACGACCCCAAATGCTTCGTCTAGCATGGCGCCTCCGACCACAACTAAGGTTCCAACTACCCCGCCGACGGGACGAGAGACCGGAGGGACCAGAGGAAGTCGTCCTTGCGTCACCATCGCTGATTTGATGGAACGACAAGAGATGCTCGCCAGAGCCAAGACGGATATGGTTTCAACGCAGAAGGAGGTACTCATCTTTCTCAAGACCCTGACAGAGCAACTACCACGTGAGTCGCGTCCTCCAGAGGCGCTTAGAAACGTATCCAACAACCCCGACGCCAGCACCTCGGCGGAGCACGCCTCCACGGATGAGGAAACTCGCGCTAGAATCCTGTTGGAAAGAAATCAGCCGCCCAACTTCGTCACGAGAGAAGATTTGGAACAGTTTCTCCGCAACCGAATCAAGAATGATGAGTTAGACGCGCATCATCACCAACCACCTTACCCATCCGAAATGCAGAGAATCCCTCTCCCACGGGGGTACTCTTCTCCTCAATTTACCCTGTACGATGGCACCGGGAATGCACATGAGCATGTCTCTCGTTTCCTGGAATCCCTAGGTGAACAAGAATATAATCACGTTCTTCGTTTAAGGGAATTCTCAAAATCACTTACTGGAAGGGCGTATACATGGTACAACAGCATCCCACCGAACAAAATTCCCAACTGGAGTAGCATGGTCACTGTGTTTTACAAGAAATACTTCTTCGTGTCCAACAAGTTACTTTCTCAGACCTCGGAAGGATGTACCCGTGGGATAACGAACATCCGAACGATTTTGTCAAAATGTTCAGGGTTCAAGAACTCGACTGTCACGACCCAAACGTGACCGAGAAACAACTGGTGAATGCATGCATCAATGGTATGATTCCAACTTACTGCGCCCTGCTAGAAAACTTTCTCTTCCAAACGTTCTCCGAACTCCATGAAGCCTCCAGATGATCTGCAATAACAGCACCAGCATTACTGGAAAGAGCTAGGCCAAATCGAACCGAAGACACGCGTGAAACTCGCGGGAGTAGACGCCTCATCAGCAAACAATTTAATGCCGGCTCACCCTCCGTGAACATAGTAAACGAAAGGGGAAAAAGGAAAGCCCCAACTACGAGCCACCAGCCAAAACGTGAAGCGCCGACGCAACGGGAACACCCGCCACGAAAGGCCGTCACTAAAACTCCTATGCAGCATCATGAGACCGAAGGAAATACCTTTGATTTCCCGTTTCCCATCGAGGAGGTGATTGACCTCCTAGAAGCCTGGGTTCAAGATGATATTATCAGACTGCCACCTCCTAGACGTCTACCAACTGAGACTGAGATGGCGAACCCCAAGTACTGCCACTACCGCAGGTTCATTCACCACCCGACCAGCGATTGCAATAGACTAAAGCATATTTTCAAAGAAAAGATAGAAGCGGGAGGACTCCAACTAGGAGATGAAAGAGTGCATCGAGACCCACTCCCAATAAGAAACTCCGAGTCCTATGGGGACTCCGTGCACGAGACTGTACAATCCATGATGCAACATACAACTTTTTCTCTCATCGGAAACCACGCCAGGGGCCCAAGCTTTCCGAACAGGCGGAACCAAAAAGAAGAACTGGGGACTGCTGACCATGTCCCGTTTAAGAGGTAACGAATTTAACGACACGCTCATCGACACTGCCTCTGACCACAACATCATTACTTTCAAGACACTAAAGGCAGCAGGATTTACAAAACAAGACGCTACATATTCCCCGTCTGTGATTAAGAGCTTGAGAGGAGAACCTTTGAACGCGCATGGCTACATCAACCTAGAGATCAAGGTGGGAGACGCTATAACGCATAGCAAGTTTCACATTGTCAAAGAACTAGATCATGACATGATACTGGGACACTTATGGGTGCTCGAAAACAAATCAAAATTTGATGTACACCCTCTGCCGACGTCCACACCCGAAGGAATTCCCAACAAATCATCCCACGGTTTATCGCATCAACGAGCTATTGAAGAAACCCAGACATCCGGAGAGGACCCGTTGGCACTAGCTCATGGTTTTCAAATGCAAGTAAGTCTCGACCAAGCAACCTTTTCTCGCAAATCCAGTCTTTCCTTCCCCCATTCCGTCATGGGGACTCGGCGCGATTACTGGCACAAATGCTGTCAAGAAATGTGAATGGGGAGCTGGACCATTTGAACGCTTTGCAAGAATCTTGGAAACTTCTATTAAAGCCAACGAAGCCAAGACTCAAACGGTTGCACGACGCCTGAACCCGTTTTCAATCGGAGATGTAGTGGTTAAGGAAAGCTCGTTTCAATTCGGGAGGATGACAGTAAAAATGGATTTGCCCAATGAAGGAGAAGACGAGCTGTATTTGGTTGCGGATACCCTTTTGGGAGTATTTTGCAAGCTTATCAATGCAGACACACCTGAAGGCGTGATAATTCACTCGCGATGGCTCAAGGAATCCAATCCCTAAAATGCTGTACTTCCCAATCACTCCCCCTTTTTAGTATTTCCTTTAACAATTCCTCTTAATAGTTGTAATTCCCCAAGATGAATACACTGTTTGTATTTTTCATAGGGATTCCCTTTTTTTTGTCAAAAAAAAAAACATAAATGCATCTCTTTCTAAGCGAATCCTCCAGATATTAGAGAAATACATCAGATAAACCCAGAAAACCATTGCAGAGCCATCATACCACAACCTCTTTCAAAAAATGTATACGAAGCAAAATGTTGACTGATGAAGAAGAAGGAAAAGACGAGTTTACAAAAAAAGGGGAACCAAAGCAACTAAATGTAAATAACAAAGGGGAAGAACTAGCCCTCGAAGGACGGAGTACAAGTCCCCTCGGGTAAGACTATCTTCAAGCACTTCCCCCAAAGAATCCCTCGGGCAACAAAGGTTCCATTCAACGGTGTTAGCAAAGAACAACCTCAACATCCCATCCCGAAGCAACCACAACGGCAACAGTGTCCTCCTCGACGACTGGTCCAGCATACGCCACCATGACCCCTCCGGTATCACCAACGACACCTTCGGCATCAACTTCAGAGGGTATCTCCTTTCCGTCGCGTGCTTCTTCAAAGATTTTCTCAGCGACACTTCGGAGAAAGTTTTTTGATTCATCCACATCAGAGTCAAGAATCATGGCGCTCTCCTCCAAGACCACCACGCGTTCACTTTTCCGTCGTTTCAACCTGGAAACAGTCCGATCCGCCCCATACCCGGATCGAGGAAAGGCTTTTCCACACTGAAACCTCTCAACATGCCAAGACTCTTCCTTGTTCTCTCGCCCCTCCTCCATGCTCACTGAACCCAAGAAAGTCCGAACATGCACCTGTTCTTCATGGGGATAGATGGAAGGGAGGTCCTTAATAATTTCACTAGCTTCATGGAACGAAGATTCAATCCCAACCAATGCATCCTCAAGAGAAGAAGACCGATCTCCGCCAAGTCTGAAGTCCTTCTCCGAAGAGTTAAAGGCGCAGCCATCCCTGGAGGGCCCCATCATACACTACAAAAGATGGGGAAAATGATCCAGTTCTATCATATCTATACACATATAAAAAGAGGATAACACGAGCAGAGAAGAAGAAGAAAACATACCGGTATGATATTTTTAGCCCGAATAACCCTAGTTTTGGTGCTTTTGCAAGAGTCAGACCTCGCGCCTTCACCTGGAGAATCTGGCTGGTTAGAAGATGATTCATCTCTGTGCGACATGACAAAGAGAGAAGCTTGACAAGAAGAACCCTTTTTCTCAAACGAGGGAGACGATACAATTATTTTGGGTATGAATACGGAACCTTAAGAAAGGAAAGGAAGCAATGAGGGACATAACACTTCCAGATTTTAGCATGAATAATGCCTTGATTGAAGCCGCGCGTGAAGGAAGGCAAAATAAGGAAACTTTGCTATATGTAAAAACACCTACTCCCTCCTTGTTTGCACCGGTCCCATCAAGCTCGCGCCAGTTTCCAATCTCCCAAGCCACGCCGGACCCACCAACTGCGCCAACTTCCCAATGACCGCCCAAGTCACGCCAGCAAGCACGTTCAGCTTCCCCACCTTGCGCCGGTCCCGCCAGCTAGCACGCTCAGTTTCCCCAACTACGCCAACTTCCCAATGACTGCCCAAGTCACGCCAGCAAGAACGTTCAGCTTCCACACCTTGCGCCGGTCAGCCAGCTTGCATGCTCAGTTTCCCAACTCGCAACAACTTCTCAACGCCGCCCAGCTTCCTGTCTCTCATGACGCTAACTTCCCAATTGTGCCAGCCTCCCGATTTGCGCAAAACTGCCAGAGGCAAGGATTCCAAATCCTATTTATAAAAAGGTCAGACGAGCCTCCTCAATTCTCTTTACAGTTTGTTGTTGATAGTTTGTCACCATCTTATGCTTACCTCGCAACAAAGCTCCTGTTCCGAGCTAAGCAGGGGACTTAATGTTGATGGTGGTTTTTAAATAAAGGGTAAAACCGTAAAACCCTAAATAACCTAATGTCACCAGTGACACATTTATTAGGACATTCAATGCATGTAGTCAGTAATTAATAGGGAATATTTTTTCAAATTAGGGTTACAACGAACAAAACTCTAATTCCCCTCCGTGCCAATGGCAAATCATGCCAGCCACACCTAGCCCAAGCTAGTCGCACCTCTGTGCCAATGGCAAATCATGCCATCCACACGAAAACGCGCCAAAGCATGTCAACCATGTTAGCCGCACCTCCGTGCCAATGGCAAATCATGCCAGCCACACCTAGCCCAAGCTAGCCGCACCTCTGTGCCAATGGCAAATCATGCCAGCCACACCAAAACGCGCCAAAGCATGTCAACCATGTTAGCCGCACCTCCGTGCCAATGGCAAATCATGCCATCCACACCTAGCTTAAGCTAGCCGCATCTCTGTGCCAATGGCAAATCATGCCAGCCATACCAAAACGCGCCAAAGCATGTCAACCATGTTAGCCGCACCTCCGTGCCAATGGCAAATCATGCCAGCCACACCTAGCTCAAGCTATCCGAATCTTTGTGCCAATGGAAAATCATGACATCCACACTAAAACGCGCCAAAGCATGTCAACCATGTTAGCCGCACCTCCGTGCCAATGGAAAATCATACCAGCCACACCTAGCTCTGTGCCAATGGCAAATCATGCCAGCCACACCAAAACGCGCCAAAGCATGCCAACCATGTTAGCCGCACCTCCATGCCAATGGCAAATTATGCCAGCCACACCTAGACCAAGCTAGCCGCACCTCTGTGCCAATGGCAAATCATGCCAGCCACACCAAAACGCGCCAAAGCATGCCAACCATGTTAGCCGCACCTCCATGCCAATGGCAAATCATGCCATCCACACCTAGCCCAAGCTAGCCGCACCTCTGTGCCAATGGCAAGACATGCCAGCCACACCAAACGCGCCAAAGCATGCCAACCATGCTAGCGCACCTCCGTGCCAATGGCAAATCATGCCACCACATTTAGCCCGAGCTAGCCACGCCATGCCAAACGCACTCGCCTTGGCCTTAGCTACGCCAAATCATCTCACGCCAAGCCAAGCACTCTGCCTTGGCCCTAGCCACGCCACGCCAAAATGGCGCCCGCGCCTAGGCTTGCAAACCATGCAACCTAGGCCAAATTGGCCACGCATGCCATTGGCACATGCCAACGCGCTCGCTGGTAGCTTTCCCTTCCAGGATGCGACCCAAATTGGCCACGCATGCCATTGGCACATGCCAACGCGCTCGCTGGTAGCTTTTCCTACCAGGATGCGACCCAAATTGGCCATGCATGCCATTGGCACATGCCAACACGCTCGCTGGTAGCTTTTCCTACCAGGACGCGACCCAAGTTGGCCACGCACACCATTGGAACATGCCAACACGCTCGTTGGTACCTTTTCCTACCAGGATGCGACCCAAATTGACCACGCATGCCATTGGCACATGCCAACACGCTCGCTGGTAGCTTTTCTTACTGTGCCACGCCCTATTGGCCACATGTCATTGGCACATGCCAACACGCTCACGCCAGTAGCTTTTCTTACCAGGCCACGGCCCTAATGGCCGAGCATGCCATTGGCACATGCCAACACGCTCGCTGGTAGCTTTTCCTACCAGGACGCGACCTAAATTGGCCACGCATGTCATTGGCACATGCCAACACGCTCGCTGGTATCTTTTCTTACTAGGCCACGGCCCTAATGGACGAGCATGCCATTGGCACATGCCAACACGCCTCGCTGGTAGTTTTTTCCTACCAGAATGCGACCCAAATTGGCCACGCATGCCATTGGCACATGCCAACACGCTCGCTGGTAGCTTTTCCTACCAAGACGCGACCCAAATTGGCCACGCACGCCATTGGCACATGCCAACACGCTCGATAGTAGCTTTTCCTACCAGGACACGACCCAAATTGGCCACGCATGTCATTGGCACATGCCAACACGCATCGCTGGTAGCTTTCTTACCAGGACATAGCCCTAATGGCCATGCTTGTCATTGACACATGCCAAAAGCACACGCTGGTAGCCTAACTTGCAAACCGTGCAACCTACCACCAAGGCATTCCACACACGCCATTGGCACTTGCCACACACGTCACTAGCGGCTCTGGAATTGCCACTTACACTCAACATACAACCTACCACCAAGGCATTCCGCACATGCCATTGGCACATGCCACACACGCCACTAGCAGCTCTGGCATTACCACTTGCACTCAAGGTGCAACCCGCAATAAAGGCATTCCGCACATGCCAATGGCACATGCCACATGCGCCACTAGCAGCGCCATTTGCACTCGAGATGCAACCAACACTCGAGACATCAACACAAACTGGGGGGATGCTTTCTAGGGTTTTGGTTTGGCAGCCACAGCATGCAGCGTACACTACGCTCACATTAAGAAAGCGTGAATAGGAATAAAGCGGTCAAATAAATGAGGAAATAATGGTGAAAACGTTTTCACCCATAAACACCATGCGGTTACCACCTCCTCCCATTATTTCACCCTTTACTCTCTTCCTTCATGAGGCCAGGGTACGTTTCTATCTCAACTTGTATAAATAGGTCTTACCTATTTCCACCAGACAACAAGTCTCGATCAGGAGAAAAATACAACACTCTCAGAAAAGGCAACTTTGCAAGCTCTCCAAAAAGCTTTCATCTCTTGCAAGCTTCCTAAGCTTTCTCTTTCTGATACAAGTCGAGACACTACTCTCCCGCACTATTCTCGGTCTCAACACCTTTCTTTTCTTCCCTCCCCAAATCAACCCTTCTCCTCCACTTTGTGACTGAAGCAAGTCTGGAACGGCCATTTCTTGGTTTAGGCCGGACTTGTACAGATTGATATCTCGAATCTATAAAGTGCTCACGTGCAGCACATTTGTTTAGGGTTTAAACCAGTTTCTCACTCACCTACCGAATTTATCAAAATCGGCGGAAACGATTTTTACCCATAAACAGAAGTGTTTTAGGTAAAAAGCACTTTGATTTTTTTTACCAAACACCAATTTCAAAAATTATTGACATATATAGATTTTGAAAGTGCTTTTGGAAAAATAAAAGCATTACCAAACCAAGCCTTAGCATAATTGTTTTTAGATATCTGATTGAACGAGGGTTGAGATATTTTAGAATAATTAATTTGGGGATATTAAAACTAATTGGGGGATATAGGTACAAGACAAAATAGGGATCCAAATAGCAAAGTTGGGTCACCCCTTATTTAATTATTTTTTTAATTCCTAATCTAGCCCTCACTAATCATGTTTAGTGGTTAATAATAATTAGTAAAAAAACTTAAGTATTTGGGGGATAGATTAGTGTGTGTTTTTATTTTAATTTGTGTGAGTGAGGAGTAGAAGGAGAGAGAAAAAAAATTGAGTGGAATTTTTTTTTGAAAATGGAAGATGATTGTGATGAGAGAATTTCAAAGAATTGAATCTTTAGCTCAACTACAACAACAATCATATCTTCAATCTTGATTGTATGATAACAACTCACAATTGGAGTTATATGATGAATCAACACCCTTGGATCATGATTTTAGTGACCATGAAGTGTTTTATGAAGAACCAACCCAAGAAAGTAAACATGTTCAACATACAAGCAACCCCAACACACAGGTAATGCTTTAAAGAGGTCGAAAATTTGATTTTTCATTTCGAAACCGCCATTTTTTTGTCTGAAAAACCTCGTTACCGGCATGCTTGTTGTATGAATACGACGCAGGAACTAGTGCAACCGGCGTGGTATTCATACTACTTTACATGCCGGTACAAGATATCCCCATTTTAAAAACTCTTCCGGCGTGGTATTCAAACCAACTATCCATGCCGGTATTCAGTAATGCTTTTTACCTACCAACGAATATTCCATGGAATATTAAACCGGCATGGTTCACTCCTAACTAATCATGCCGGAACCTTCTGAAAAATATCCAGAAGTTTAAGATTTTTGAACTCCAATACCGGCGTGGTATACTTAAGATCGGGAATGCCGGTAGTTGATCCCGTCATTTTGTTAAAATTACCTCTAAGCCGGTAATTGGTTCCGGCTGGTAAATTCACATATCGAGAATGCCGGTTCCTGAAACCGTCTTTGTACCTTGAATGCCGGTATTGGCTCTTCCGGCTATTGTGTTCAAGAACATCCAATGCCGGTACTGTGTATAATTGTCTCCTCCTTTCAAGTGTATTTCAATAATCTGGAACATTATTATTCAATGCGGATCATTAGCGATTGCACGCCGGGAAATGAAACCCGGCATGGTAATTTATTTATTTTTAACTAATTCAATTTTCTTTACATTTATTTCCTTAGATTGTGTCACACATTGATCCAAGAAATTCCAAACCGCTTGGTCTGGATACGTCAAAAGAAGATGCGCCCCAAATTTTACCACGTTCGAGGTCGGGTATCATGTCATCAACATGAGGAAGGTGCGAACCTTTAAATTTTACTTTGCCTTTGCCTTTCTCCTTGGCTTGTGTGAGTTGTTTACTTAGACCACCTTGTTCAACTACTCCTTGGCTTTGGTTTGCTAATTGAGTTTGATCAATCTCATTGTCTTCCTTCTCACTTTCCTATTCATCTTGCTCACAGATTGCAAGAATACTACGATCACGACCACTATCCCAAATATCCCCTCTTATCTCAAAACCCAAACGCTTTTTGTTATTCCCTCGAGGAGGCAGAGACTGAGGAGTATCAAGACCATCCTTCCTTTTTTTCCTAGTCGCAGCAGCTTTAGCTTTTCCTTTGTTAGCCTCCTTTACTTTGGCTTCCTTTGCTTTGGCTTCCTTTGCTTTAGATCTAATTCAAAAGAAGCACTAACTTTCACTTCTAATACCGGCATACAATAACAAAGAACAGACAATACAAGTATAATAATCTTCCATGCCGGGTTAAAGTTTCGGCATATATAAATAAATATCGAAGATGTCGGTATAGTATAGGAATGTTCCTGGATAACTAAACACCACTACCGGCTTTTAAGTATAATGAACATCTATGCCGGAATACAGTACCGACTTACATAAGTAAATGTAAAGGATGCCGGTACAACCTGGGAAATTCCTGGAAACTTAACACGACTACCAGCATATCCGCATAACAACATTTAATGCCGGATTCAAGTACCGGCATGCAAAATAAAATGTCGAAGATGCCGGAAGCAATACTAAAGTTCCTGGATACCAAAATTAGAGTTCCGGCATTCATTCTAAAATACAGTTTACGCCGGTACAGCTAACTAAATCCTATTGTTTTCTGTGTACCGGCGTGGTCTTCAACCTAGATTGAGTTCCGGTATCTATTTACGGTGTGTTATTCATCCTAGATCGCATGCCGGTTTAACTACCGGTGCGGTATTCATACTAAATTGAATGCCGGAACTGCAGAATCTCAAAATTTGCAGTTAGGGTTTCGCGATTTTGACCTAAACCCATAGCTACAAATCAAGTGAAACACTAATTAAATAGTTCAAAATGACTAACCTTCTCACAGAATCCATCTTTGCTGCTAATAGTTGATAAGTGCCAAATATTGCATATTTATACATCTATTTATTGGCATTTTACTCATCTTTTGTGCTCAGAAATCAGATATTATCCCAGATTCTGTGTTTTCTTTGTTTTCAAGAATGAATATTTGTATTAATTAATTTTGTGTTTTTAGGTAATAAATAAAGTTCGGAGATTCCTAGGAGCCAAAAGAGCAGAGGATTGGAGACGAGCATCTATGGAGCAGAAAGCCAAATCCCGCGCGCATATCAGTCGCAACCTAACTTACAAGACATGGGCTTGAGCTAGCCATGACCCGGATCCGAGCCCATCCACCCCGAGCCGTTGAGATCTTACCCGCTGCATCCAATGGTCGCTCCTGCATGAACATCATTTCTCGTTTCTCCCGCTCAACACCAAATCGCCCCAATTCTCCCTGAGCCGTTCAGATTTCACCCATCCTCATCCAACGGCCGCATCAACGGACGCGCGTCGGATTCACCGAGATCCAACGCTCGGTTCAGCTGGCGCATCGATCTTTGCTACACCGGTTCACAACAAAAACACCTAACCCTATACCCTATCGAGAAAACCCATTTCCTCTCTTCTTCTTCTCTTTCTTCTCTTCTCTCTTTCACCCGACCATTGCAGAGACCATACCTCCACCTCCTTCTTCACCCGACCAGCAGCCATCACCACTACCTCCATACCCCGACAAAGACCAACCACACCACCTCTAGTTTTAGTTATCTCTCGCCTAGCCTCTCTCCTAACCCTAGAGGCTATGTAAGAGATAAATGGAACTAGGGTTAGGGTTTTGTTCCATCAATCAATCAAGGAAGCGGTGAAGACGAATTGTGAGGAGAGCACCGATTCGGAGGATTGAGCGACGTGGGTGAGAGGTTATTTCTTTCAATTTCTGTTTTGAGAGAATTAGGGTTTTGAGTTTATGCATGTATAAATAGGTTTGGCCTGTGTGTGAAAAAACTTATGCCTGGGCTAGCCAGAGCACCACTTAGAGTTAATTTGTGTTATATTGTCTCTATAATGTTTTAATTTAATTATCCAGGATGTTAATGAAACCCCTGAATTTCATGTCAAGCTCATGTATTTTTGGTTGTGTTTTTGCTAAATTATAATATGATTAGGATTACTAATTAGTTGATGAAACTGATGAGCCTGTGATGAGCTGTACTGTAAGAAGACAGCTCATACTAGGGGTTAGTTGGAAAATTTGGTTAATGAACATCCATTGTAGACCTTCATAAGAAGGCACAAGAACATAGCTTAAGAAATATGGCCTGGGCATGAGATTAGGGGTGGATTGATCACCCTGGTGCTTTCTACATTGTCACTGCTTTAGTTTAGATTCATACAACAAAACTTCAGTCGTATCTATGACACCAAACACTAGTTCTGTCACTCCTAGAAATCAGTTAAGTAAGCCATAGATCAACATCATCACCACAAGTCTTTGTGGTTCGACCCGTATTTGCCTTGTTCTACTTTGAAGACACCGTGCACTTGCGGTTATAACAAGTAGGCATAAAACTAAATCCATTTTTCAGGCCTACCAAGTTTTTGGCGCCGTTGCCGGGGACTTGGCGTGTGCCCTGTGATTTTTGGCTTGCTTCACTATTTTCCAGTCACCCCTTGTACATATTAGCTTGCTCCTTGTATTTTCGCAATCATTCTTAGAATAGCTTAGATGTAACTTTTTATATTTCTGCATCTGTGCATCTTCAGCTGTTTTCTTTTACTTAGCTGTAACTTAGCTTAACTGTTTTCTTTTACTTGCATCCTCATCTGTGCACTTGCACTTACACTTGAACCTTTAGCTGTCACACTTATTCACTCACCATTTCACTTCAACTGAGCTCAAGTCTGCTTGGCTTGAGCTGTCAACAACTCAGCTGCTTTACACTGTATTACAACAACTCAAGCTGCATCATTCTATGTGATAGCTGAAACTTGCAGTATGCTATTCTCTCTTTGCTTTAACCTGTATATTTATGAGAACTGATATTTCTTGGTGAGCTAGCAGGTACCCATAACATTCAGCTGAGCAAACCAAGGAAAAGCGATAGAAGGAGCAGAACACAGTTGCTATTTGGGATAAACTCGGTTGGTCATTCTAGAACTTTTTTGTACTATATTTGTGTATGAATGATGAACCGTGATTGCCTGATAACCTAGCTACTTAACCTAGCTGCATTGACCAAACCCTGAAACATCTGGTATTAATTTGCATGATCCCTTGATAGCTGAATTGCAATTATGTTAGCTGAGTATACCATGACTGTGTGCTGAACTGTATGGGCATGAACCTGTCAAAACTGACCTGTGAATCTTTGAACTATCCTTGCATGAGAAATTAGCTACCCTGCTAGGAGTGCTCAACACCTGAAGTTTCACTCAGTTTACTCTGTGCTGTGTGTAACCTGTGCATTGAACCATAGGCTGAACTGGCTACATTTTCACTTTGGCATATTAGCCTCAATCCCCGTAGCCGTGAGGTTGAACCTAGATAGCCAATATAGCTGCAAGTCTAAGTTGATATCAACTCGGGCAGATTGATGCCACATACCCCGCACCTCTATGCATGCTCTGAACCCTAAGGCTAACCCATCCCGTGAACCCGTGAGCCATAACAAGCATATGATATTGCCCTGTGAATGAGCTGTGAAGTGTGCAAATACATCTCAACCACCTAGTGCTGTATTTTTGTGAAACTGTGTGCATAATGACTAGCTCTTGATTCACATAAACATGATTGTTATGCCATATCTGCATTAGCATAATCCTGTGATTTGAGCTTTACCTCACTGCTATTCTGCTAAGCTTTGCATAATTAAACATCTGCTGAGCATCTCTGCCTGTGCACCTGTGAGCCACAATAAGCAGAGTGTATTGCCTTGTCACATGAGATTTTGAGGTTAGCCTGTACAAGCATATTGTATCACCTCGTGATATCTCGCCGAGCCTTGTAGTGCCACGAGCCTCCCCGCTGTTTTTAGTGTTCATGTGAATGGTTCCTTGATCGTTGACCTCATACATGATAGCTGAGTTGCGATATCCTTGTGCTGACTTATATGTATATACGGATCCATGAGTTGTGCTTCATTGCTATTTTGCTGATCCACGCACTCCAGCCCTTGTAGCTGTTGAGTTTGAGTGCAACCTGGTTAGCCTAGGTTAGCTGTAGCCGCAAACCCAAGGCCTGTGCTTAACATGGTTTGAGTGTTCTGTGCTGTGAAGTCTTGGCCTCTACAAGGCCTGTGCTATAACCTCCTTAGTGCCATCTGCCATGTGCCTTGTGTGAGACCTTGTAAACTTGCTATCAGCTAAGCTAAGTTGCTCAAACCCCTTGCATGCTCTACCCAGCCTGAAAGCCCTGTGAACATCACCCTGAATTTTTGCTTTTTCTTGTATACTGTCATCCTGTGCTGTTAAGCCTGCAAATCTGTGGGATACCCTGTTGTGTGATCTGTGTTGCTCTAAGATGTGCTTGAGTTTAAGAAATCAGGTATCATTTCTGTGATTTTGTGCTGCTGTGTGTGTGATTCATTTGCCAACCTGCCAACCTGTGTTGTGCACAAGTTGTGTGCTCTGCCCATATAAACTGAGCTGTGCTGTGTACAGCTTTTGCTTGACCTTGCCAACCTCAGCATATACCCTGTGCTGTGCAACCATTGCATTTGCACATAACCACTAGACCTTCCACTGAGCTGCACACAACCAGTGCTGCATAAGCTGAAACCCACACAACTGGGGTGTAAGCCTGACCAAGCTGTGCAGCTGCAACAACTGGGCTGCACATAAACTGAAGCCCAACCACTGGGCTATGCTCAACTGTTGGGCCGTGCACTTTTACACAGCCTGGCCTCTGCACACAGCTGAAGCCCATAACCACTGGGCTGAACATATCCTGGAACCCACACCCACTAGGCTTCTCCCATCACTGGGCTGTGCAAATTGCATGACCTGGGCTCTGCATTCTGCCAACCTTCAGCCCACGTAACTTGGCCTGCATAGCTGGGCTGTTCAGCTGTTGGGTTGTACAAAAACCAAACCAGCCCACAAAACCAAATAACTAATCCCAATAAACCAAACAGAAACCCACAAAAACCAAATCTGAAACCCACAACCACTGGGCCTTTCCATAACCTTTGGGCTGTGCATTTGCATCACTTGGGCTTAGCTTCCCTGTTTTGAGACATCATTAGTTATACATGCTAGGCTAATTGATTTGCTAGACCATGTCAGGATTTTGGTCTGCAACTGGGGATGGAAACAAATCCATCAGAGAACTTGCTTATGGGCATGCTTCACATTATGAACCACCCGCAAACCATGATGTCACTAATTTTAGGGATTATTATGAACCTTTTCTAGGTCATGAGCCTCAATATGCAAACCCTAATCATCATGCACACATGTATCAATCACCACAGTGGGGATTTGAACAATTTTATACTCTCCCGACCTCGTATATGCACTCAGTGGAAGAAAACCTCATAGAGCAAAACAATGCTAGGTTTGAATTGAATGCAATGCATGATCATCCATATAGAAACATGTATGAGTTTCCCTTGTGTAGTGAACCATGTGCACAACCATGTAATGATCATTCTTATGAAACATGCATACCCACTAATGAAGACTCCCCTTCACTTGAACATCTGACTTTGATTCTTCAAATGAACCTGATTCAGTCACAAAATGAAGAATGGAGGGAAGTTCATGATAGGATGTTTGTTATCTCTGGTAATTCTGAAAATAGTGTCTCTATTCCTACTCATGCAACTAACACTAAATATGAACCTAATCTAGAGGTAAATGAGTACACTAGAAATGCTACAAGTTTGAATAGGGAAATGCATTTTTGTTATGATGATGATGATGATGATTATGATATGTTTGAAGAGCATGTGCATGCTGAAAATATGATGGAATCTTTGGGTTCGAGACGTTAGGCGTCTCTTACGAACCCTATGAATGATACTTCTTCTAACATTCATCCATGCGATGTTGACTCGAGTTTGGGTTTGTGAAATTCTTCGGTGAAAGTGGGCATGCTACACAACTTGTTTGTGACTTAAGTAAGGATGAATCTTATTGACACTAATGTTCTTTTGGATCATGATATTATTTTTGTGTCGATTCCCACGCCCATGTCACAATATGTTGCCTCCTCTGATGATTATGACATGGAGATTGATAAACTGTTCTATGCAGGTGAGCATGATTTGCCTTCTCCTGACCTTAGGAAAGTGTGTGATGGTACAAATGACCTTATAAATGAAAACAACTTAGATGTACCTAATCTCTCTCCTAAGGCACAAATTGAAACTCCTCCACCAAACCTAGGTGTAGTTTGTAACAAAATTGCAAAACCAACTTTTCTGAGAGTTCCTAATTTAGGCCTAGAGCTTTGTGCTTCCCAAGTCCTCTTGGACTATTTTGCATCAAAGTATAACACTTTTAAGGAGCCACGGTTGGAATATGTATGTCTGCTGTTCTTAGCAAAACTCATTTTGAGTTAGACCTTGTGCATGATGTACCTTTAAAATTGCAAGATTTTGTGCTTTCAAACACACTGTTGACAAGTTTAGGTTTGGGGGAAACTCATTCACATATGCAGTCTTACTTGCACTCTCATATTATATTGGTGTAAGACTGTTGATGTCTCTGCATACCGTCTTTTGGGTTGATCCTCAACTCTTTAGATTGTTGGTGTATGGTGAATTTTCCTTGTATATAATCCAGTAGGACTTGTTAATATTTTCTTTCTTGAATCGGTTGAGTCTTCTTGTGCATATATTGTGCTAATCCGATATGATCTCCGCTGAGAATCTTGGATTTTAGCCTTAACGAATGAAGCTCTAACCTTGCTCCCGCCGACATCCGGTAATCTCTTCCCTTTTCTCTACTCAACATAGTTCTCTTGGTATGTGACTGTTTAAATTTTTTTTATCTGTCGACATGATTGGCACATTTTTGGGTCTGAATTGTCCTCATTATCTCTATTGTTGGTCTCGATTTCTGTACTAATTTTGGTATTTTTATGTGTGTAGGTGTTTTTGGAGAAATACACTTGTGCAAAAAAAAAGTTGCTCAAAAAGTGTTATTTGGACCCCCAGGAGAAAAGTGATAAAGACACCCTCATTTTGGATAAGGGCACCCCCAGGGAGCCACCTGCTATTCGCACCCCCCTATCTGTTAGGGGGAGGTCATCCCCAACCTTTCAAAAATCAGAGTTGGCGGGAAACTGAATATTCATGGCAGCAAGATTTATGGTTTGCATTTTGGTCGGGAAACAAGGAGACTCAATGGCTGGAATTTGTTGGGGTGATGTGAAAGATCATAACAGGCATGGTATGGCTTATTTCGTCGGTTAGAATTGGCTGCATCGTGGGATCAAAGCAAATAGAGCAACACGTTCACGAACACAGGTTTGCACGAGTTTTGGAGTTTTTGAACGTGTTCTGTGCGTGTTTATTGACTCCATCAACCACCAGGATCGTGCGAAGATAAATAAGGATATTTGAAAGCTTCATAGCGTGTGAAAATAAAAATCGAGGTGAAAAAAAGGAAAAAATATCCCGTATCTTGCATGGAGAATATCTGGAAATTACTCGAGAGATTTGGAGTTTCGTAGCTTATAAATAGGTCTTTGGGATATAAGTGAGGAGGTACGGAGAGATAGGGAGACACTACACCAAATTCTGGGATTAGAAACAGAACCAGGCCGTTACAAAAACGGGTTGTAACGGCCCTCGCCTGTTGCAAAAGTGGGTGTTACATTTTTTTGTAACGGCTTTGTGGCATTCACAATTTTTTTGTAACGACCTCGTGTGAGCTTGAGTCACATTCTGAATTTGCCCGTGGTAATGTGACTCGGGGCCGTTCACGAATTTTTTTTTGCAACGGGATGTTGTAACGAGCTTCGAGGCCGTTACGAACTTTTTTGTAACAAAAAAAATTCTAGGTCAACCTTGACTGGTCAAAATTGGTCAACACCGACCAATTTTGACCAGTCAAGGTTGACCAGCTTGATCATTTTCGATCGGAAATACACCTAATTCAAATTTTTTTACTGTATAAAAATATTTCATTCAATCTAATTATACAATATCACCCATTCAATAACAATACTTTCTTTTAATCTTTCCGATTCATTCAAGCGAGTTCATAATGGAATACAATGTTATAGTGGAATACAAATTATGTTTTGAAACTCAAATAAAAATAAGAACAACGATGCAAAACCAAGTTCAGTTGGTCTGAGCAATTATACAAGACAAAACAAAAGATAATAGCAAATGAAATCTAAGACATAACGAAACAAACTCACATAACAATTTTTGCCTTCTCTTACTCCTGTTTTTGTATCAAATATGCAACACTTCGCCTCAACTGCTCTAACCATACTCAATGACCTAATCATAAAAATAAATGCAACATTAAGTAAATGTGGAGTTACATGTGGAGAAGATTAACCAAGAACGACAATCGAATACGAAAAGATATGTTCAAAAATAAAATGGCACAATATCAATTAGTGGTCAAGAACGTAAGGAAGAAGGATCGAACAAGAGTACATTACATCTACCTAATAGCATTTTAAACTTTCAAGAGTGGCTTCTCGAATTTAAAACCAATAAAACCTGATAAAATTAGCATCGTTCATTACCAAATTGAAGGACAGACCATTTCGAAATGCTCCAATCGCCTTCTTTAGTTGAACAAATCCTCAGATTCGACCCCCCCGATATGTATCGGGGACACAAATAGTCATGAGAATTGAGAACATATTCTAAACTCCAAAGCGTCATATGTAAGGAATAGCGGTACATATAAATACATAAGAAGATTTGCTCACATTCATAATCATTTATAGTGGATCGAAATAATAAAGGTTCGGGCCACTCATTCCAAGTAAAGGTATTTAAAGAGTTGTCAATTGTAGCAAAATAAGCCGCATCCTCGCGTCATCCCCGAAAAAGAGGTTCGGACGCTTGAGATTAGTCCAAAAAGCAAACAAATCAATGTATGTATGTCTTTAATTGATTGATACAACAAACAAAATCCTTGACCCGATCTCATACATGCATATAAAATAGAGAACTCGTATGCTATACCTTATCGTAAATTTCAGGGATCTTTACGAAATTCTTCAAGATGTATCTTGAACTCCCCTTCACTCCGAATGAGCCTTTCTGCAGCCTAATAACTTGGTTAGAATTGACATGCATATTTTTTCAACCTCATTCACACTAAGGATTTATGTGAAAGTAATTTACAGACTCGATGCAACTTTACTTAACACTTACACCTATAAGGAAACTCAGGAAAGTGTTTTGAGCAAAAACAAAGGAGACTTTTCCAGTCCTCAGAGAACATTGGTAAAACGGTAATATCAATAAACAAAAGACTAAATCTATTTTTACAAAAAGAGAATCGAATTAGTTACCTATTTAGACTGCATCTCAGCAATGAATCGTATCTAAAGAACACATTGCTAACCATTGCACGACCTAAGCTTAAAGTCGCGCCATCATTCCTTATCAGCTCAGTTTCAGCTGAATTACTTCATATACACCTACTGCACTTTCACCTACAAGTCTTGCTTAGTTCAATCAATCCAAACACAACTTCCCTGCAACTTACACACTGCAATCATCCTCTTCCGAGCTATACACAGCCAAACCCTAACTTCCTCTCTCTGATTCACTATGCAGTCTCTACTAGTAGGTAATGACGAGAATGAAATGTCATGGGATTGCCACGAACAACTAGACAGATACTAGTTGGATCTACTAGTAGCCTGTTCAATTAATGAAATGTCATGGTATTAGTGAAGCATTAGAGACTGATTTCACTAATACCAAGTTCTCCAAACAAATTCTGCACGTTTGGGTAAGCTCCGACTTCATACAAACAAAAACAAAAATAAAGAAACAGTAAAACTTAAATGAAGCTCAACAAAAAGGAGATGCCAGGAAAGTAGAACTTATAACATGGAAATTTCATAGTAACAGATATAGCAAGAAACATTTGGTAAAAAAGCAAATGGGAAGCTCTTTGAATTTTAAGTCTCGCACGGGATGCTAAGCTTAAGAAAATAAACTCACAAAATATGTGTAGTCCGGTTTCGTACCAGTCTCCATCATCATCCTTCCAAGCAGCTACCTAAACAATTGATTAAACCACAATCGTCAAACCAACGAACTCCTTGAGGAAATGATATGCATCTATATGTTGACCCGTGAAGGCTTCGGTCATTCGGTAAAAAGGGTCGATATCCAATGATTACGTAACAAAGGCTTGAAGCACGTAGCTATATCTCGGTGAAGGGGACCAAGTAGAGAAAGTAAGGAAGCTACCTTTCCACCGAGAACATCTCTTGCTTCCAGCGATGGGGTTTGTGTCCCGCATCTCCAGTACTTTGCGGTTGATAAACCAGCCAAGCCTACGAGTAAGTGAGCGGTGTGTTAGAATAACAACATTGAGAGATGTCCCCAGTAAATCCCAATTCCCAATCTGTGATGCTATAATTTGAGGATTCAATTCAGAGATGAGTGTCCAATTGATGAATGCAAGTAGAATGTACAAACATGTTGAGAGAGTGATACACTTATTTCCCAAGTAGAGATGTAATAAACATATTGGGCAAACTAGAAGAGTAAATGAGATAGTAAAAGTTACATGCACCAGCAATAACAACAGTGAGAGGTTTATTAGGTCTGGGAGACACAGTGAAGGAGGATGAAAAATAAGCAGCTTCCAAGTAATTAACGGTGTTATCGAGTTCGGTCTTGGATAATCCATACACACAACCTACCCACACAATCATCACCACCAATTTATCATTCAATTAACAGCAGCAACAATCACAATTTAATTGTAATTCAATTTTTAATCAAAAATTAAATGAAAATAAAACCTGTAATTTAGGTCTTCCAGGAGAATTGTTCTTGTTCCTGTTGTTTGTCTTGGTCCTAGTAGTAGTAGTTGGTGTTTGATGAGATTTTAAAGAAGACAGAGGCAGCAGCATAGAGTTACTAGCTCGAAACCCAAATTGTAGATGATGATGATGATTACATTTTGCACTGCCGCCTCTGGCTGTTGTTGTTGAATTAGAAGAGCTAGAATTGTTCCAAATCCTGTTGATAACTGAAGAAACTGTAGTACTAGTGCTCGTCATCTTCTTGGAGGATTGAGCTAGGGAGTCAAAAAAAAAAAAAAATCAAAACTATGACTGTCTAATTTTCCAAACCCTAACTTCCTCTCTCTGATTCACCCTATCCTTTATAACCCGAGTTAATACATCTCCACCATCTCCTTCTTCTGTTATTCAATCCACCAATACCTCCTTCGATTTTGCACCAACTCAATACAAACTCCAGAACCCTAATTTTATTTCTTACTGATTCGTCGTTCTTCAATCAATAAGAACCCTAACCAAAATCAAATTCACACCCTCAGTAACACCTTCACGATCCATTTACTTCTCCATATTCTTCTTAATTGATATGAACGATTTCACGGTTCATGCTTTTGAGAATAAAAAAAACCAAGAACAAAGAAAAGAATAAGTTGGGAAGATAAAAAACGAAGAACAACGAGAGAAGAAGAACAACAAGAAGAAGAAAAATTAGTTTCTCTTCGACCCTGTTTCTTCTGAGAGATCGAGAGAGGGGAAGAGGAACAATGAAAGGAAGAGGAAGAGGGACGATGAGGCAGAGAGAAAGAGATAAGAGATAGTAATGTGGAGTGGGTATAAAATCTAGGGTTTAGATGCATCTCGAGAATAGAATTAAGGATAGAGATATTAGTTTGGGCATACACGGTGTAGATGGAAGGGTAGAAAGCACGCATGTGAATGCCACGCACACCAATTCCAAGTGTTACGACCCATGTGTGACCAAGCGTGTGATTGGCACGCCTAAAAAAAAATTCGAATCTGGCTGGCCATCATGAATTAATTAAAAAAATTAGTAACGGCTCCTGCCTGTTACGATTTTTTTGTAACGGCCATTTGTAACGGGAAATTCGTAACGGCCCATAAGCCGTTACGAATTGCTGTTACTAATCCGAGAATTTGGTGTAGTGAGAGTTGGGGAGACGTACAGAGCCAAAAATCGAAGTTACACCATTATTCTCTGCTGCTGCTGCTGCACCAAGAACGCGAAGAACAGACCACCGAAGGCGATCGTTCTTCTACGATAACTGCTACACTTCGTCGTGGGTCGTATACGGGGAGCAGACTTAATTCAACGAGAATACCGAATGACTTCGTCGTGAGTCGTAATACGAACAATGACAACGTTTCAGAACGAGATCGGTTTGTAACAAATAAAACTCATTACAAACCGGGTTTTATAATTTTTTCTCCCTTTTCATCTTTGTAAACACCCTTTGAGCAATAATAATGAATTTTGAGCGTGTTTCCATGATGAGAAGCTAAACCCATCCTCCTGATGGAGGAAGCCATTCTTCCAAAAGTTATGTGGTAAAATTTATTTATGCAATTCTTTTATGATTATTTGCACCGAATGAAAATTGAGTAAATGATTTTTATTAATTAGTTGTGTTTTCTCTTGATGAAGTATGCTTAGTTTAGGACTTTTGATACTTCATGCTTGCGATTAACAATTAATGTTTTGAAAATCTAATTTAGGCAATGGTTAGAATCACAGTTTCTTTTGATTGGAGTTATATTGTCTAGAATTGCATGATAAACTTTAACACTAAATCACATGAATTTTGGTGAATGGTGAAATCCTAAACCCCGGTCTCTCCATAATTTTCACAAAACTTTATATTGAGTTTGTTATATTTTTACTTTAAAAATTAAGTCTAAAAATCTGCTTTCACAAGTCTCAACGAACCTATTACTACAACATCATTGAAAATAACCTTCAATTTTTGGCGCCGCCGACGCGGACTTGTCTTTAGGCTAGAGGTTTTTAGATTTTTTTTTTTTTAGGTTTTTATTTTTTTTTTATTTTATTTGTTCTTCTTTACGTTTTTGGGTTTTTGTCTTTTCCTTACATAATTTGGAATTCGGAGTTTAAAGAAAATTTTGCCAAACCTTTTGGTGAATACTTAAAGGCTGGGAGTAAAAGGCAAAGCGAAAGGAGCGAAAGAAGAAGATTTTTTTTTTTTTATAAAAAAGAGGGAAAAAAAAAGAGGCATTTTTACTTTTTATTTATTTTTGTATATTTTTGTATATTTTTTTTAGACTTTCCTTTTATTTTGCACTTTTACTTTTTGGACTTTGGACTTGGACATTTGGACATTCTTTTATTTTTAAACCCTACGGAAGGGTAGTATTAAATATAAATTGTGTGCAGAGAAGGACGGTGATTACGATATCACCTCGGCCCCTCGGGTTCGTACATGACATAGGAGTCGTGGCCTTAGTCGACTACAACGGTTCATCCCTCTGTGCTGGAAGGGAGGTAAGTTTGTCGAAACACTCGCGAATCCCCTGTAAGCGAGTTACTATCTTCCTTCGTTTGCATATATGTTGAGGTATTGAAAACGACTGCTTTAATTTCCTAGTAAAGGGCAAGGACTGGCCATACAAGATAAGGGTTCGGATTTCATCATCGTTCTCTTCTTGTCCGCCTTAGGAAAACAATACTTGACGCGAACCTAAGCCTTAAAATTTGGAATAGAACGAGACCGATAGGGTAACGAGCTTAGTAGGAAAGTCGCTCGAAGAATATTGGTTACTCTTTTAGCATACTTTTAAGTTCATGATGGTTTCTGTGAAGTTGAATGCGTGACTGCGCCGCCTTGTAATAGCGGTGAGGCCTTGGGTATCAAAGCTACACAGAGCTTCCCTCGCCTTGATTCAACTTACTTTGACTCGGATTGATCCAGAGGGGTTTGCTTAAATTGTAACGAATTCCCCTTCGAAGGATTAGAAGCTGGTCTAGAAACAATCTAAGTGGAGCCATCATGCTTTTTGTTTGCTAGATATCATTAGGTTTGCTTTGGTGGAGTCAGCCTTGTTTGTGTTTGCATAGAACTTCCCTTCCTTTTAGGATTTTTCTTTTTATTTTTATTTTGTTTTTCTGGTGTATGCCCGAGGTCATTAGAGAACGGGCTTGGAAAAGAAATACTCTAGGTCGTTTGATTAGTGACAAACCTAGTAGTTCTTCTTGTGAAGGCGGGGAGATCGAAGACTCTTCTTTTGAGAGCCCCGTTTTTGGAAATTTCAGCTTTGAAAACTTGACAATTAGCGAAGAAAGTACTCCTAGTCCTTTGGTAGTGCCAGAAATGGCAACTTTGAAAGCTTTGTTAAATCCAACTAGGACCTCTCGTCCGTCTTGTATCAAATTAGCTGAAACTGAGGCAAATTATGAACTGAAACCTGGGACCCTACAGATGCTCCCAATATTTTTAGGGAAAGAGAATGAGAACCCCTATTTTCATGTTAGGGAATTTGAGGAAGTTTGTAGTACTCTGAAAATAAAAAACCTAGATGATGATGCTTTGAAACTTAGGTTATTTCCCTTTTCCCTAAAAGATAAATCCAAAGCTTGGCTATATAGTTTGCCTTCTGAGTCAATTGAAACCTATGACCAACTTACAGCTGCCTTTTTACAGAAGTTTTTCCATAGGCATAAAACATCGTCTATTAGGACGCAGATCTGTACTTTTTCTCAACAAGAGGGGGAATCTCTATATAGGTATTTGGAAAGGTTCAATGACTTGTTATCTCAATGTCCTCACCATGGTTTAGAGAAGGTTAGGCTAGTTCAGATCCTTTATGAGGGTTTAGATTATTCGACAACTACCATGGTTGAGTCTTTATGTACTGGTGGGTTTGAAAATAAAACTTTTGATGAAGCGATGACATTTTTGAATGAAATCGCCGAAAAGACCTACCAATTGGAAAATAGTAGGGAGCCCAAGAAAACCATTCTTCTAGGTAGAGGAACTGTTAATAGGGTTGAAGGATCTTTTGAATCAGATGCCAAAATAGCAGCCATAGCTAAAAGGTTAGAAGTTTTAGAATTGAGTCGAACTAGTGGTAGAGTAGAGCCTTTTTGGGAAGGACAATCTCCTGAAGAACAAGCCCATGCTCTTTATAATAACACTAGATTTGAGAACCATCAGAAGTTTGACCCATATTCAGAAACCTATAACACTGGTTGGAGAAGCCATCCAAACCTTTCTTGGTCTAAGGTCCAGAGTCAAGGTCAGTCCAGTAACTCTCAGGTTATTCCCCCAGGTTTTAGCTATTCTAAGAATCTTTCAGGACCAACACAGTCTCAGATTCCTTCAGATAAGAAAATAACGAGTTTAGAAGAGTCTCTCGCCTTGTTAACTCGGAACACTATGATGAGTGCCAAATATTGCATATTTATACATCTATTTATTGGCATTTTACTCATCTTTTGCGCATAGAAATCAGATATTATCCCAGATTCTGTGTTTTCTTTGTTTTCAAGAATAAATATTTGTTTTAATTAATTTTGTATTTTTAGGTACTAAATAAAGTCCCCGGAGAATCCGAGGAGCCAAAAGAGCGAAGAATTGGAGTCGAGCATCTATGGAGCAAGATAGCCAAAGCCCGCGCAACAGTTGCAACCCAACAAGTAGCAACTCATCTCAAGACATGGGCTTGAGCTGGACCTGACCCGCGACCCGGATCCGAGCCCATCCATCCCCGACCGTTCAGATCTTGCCCAGTCGCATCCAACGGTCGCTGCCTCCATTCCATCAAAGACCGATGCTCCCGTGCTACACCAGATCACATCAAAACCGGCTACCTCTCTCAGCCGTTCAGATCGCACCAGCTTCATCCGACGCTCGCTACAGTCTTCCCATCATCAGTCGATGCAACCGCTTAACACCCTATCAACCTAACCCTATACCTATCGAGCAAAACCACTTCATTCCTATCTTCACTTTCTCTTTCTTCTCTTCTCCTCTGCAGAGCTCTGCAAAACCCATTCTTCCGCCATCTCCTTCCCTGCCACAACCATCTCCTCCACCATCTCGTCGACACCACGGCCCGCACCTTCCTGCTACCCTGCTCTACCTTGAGTTATCTATTTCTTAGCTTCTACCAACTCTAGAAGCTAATTTATAGATAACTAGAAGCTAGAGTTTCCACCAACAATCGAAGCATGGCGTCTCTGAGGCTGATTTGACAGAAGAGGAGAAGCAATCAGAGTATGGGTGCGATTACTTTTCATTTATTTATCATTAATTGCTGTTTTTGAGAATTAGGGTTTGAGATGTTTTGGGGATGAACTGCATGTATAAATAGGAGTGATGGGTGTTGATAGAAAACACGCCTGGATTAGCCGGGCTGTCAACTTTAGGTTTAATTTGTATTGTGTTTATCTCAAAGCATGTTCTAGTTTAATTCTGCTAGGGTTTGAGATGAAACCCTAGCTTATCACTTGTGTTCTTCTTCATGAATGTTCTTGAATGATTGAATGTTTTCTAGATAGGATTAATTTCGGTGTGATAACAATTTGCTCTCACAAAGTGCATACCAACGCCATGGATGCACCGTAGTTTGATCCCCTCTTTGTTATGTATACGCAACCCAAGCTTAATGAATTATTATGATCCTCGGATTATTTGTACCTTAATCAGACAAGTAATACTTGGGTAGTAAACTTAGTTGTGATTAATCTATCAAGCGGAGAAACAACCTTAGGTAAGTGGAGACTTGACACTCTCCCCTTGACCGTCACAAGGATAAGAGTAATTTCATGAAGTGAAAACATAGCATAGGTTAGTGGTGGAATCGATAACCTTAGCAACCCCTTTTACACTATCTCATTACCTTAGCTAGAGTCACTTCGACCAATAACTTGGCCGTATCGGCATCCAAAACCATTCTCGTCACTTGTTGTCACTCGGAACTCGGTCGTTAGCAAGCTTAGATCACATAAGGGCACCACAAGTCTCGTGGTTCGACCCGTGCGTGCCCCGGTGCTACATCACGACACCGTGCACTTGCGGTAATTCCGTAGGCCGTAATATAAACAACTTTCCGCCTACCAAGTTTTTGGCGCCGGCTGCGGGGACTTGGCGCGTGCCTGTGATTTTTGTGCTTGTCTTTACTTTGTACATATCCCCTGTACATTCTCACCGCATTTAGCCTTGAAATTTTTAGCATTTAGTGCATATCCTCTCGTCTTTGCTTTTGTATTTTGTGTTTAGCATTTAGTTTCTCTTACTGTTACAGTCTCGGTAGAATCATTTATAACTTGCACTCTTTGCTTTTCTTCTTGTTTTAGTATAACTTAGTCTAGTATAACTTAGTTTGAACCTTTGTAACTTGCATCTCAGAACTTTGGTACCTTGGTATAATTTAGCATAAACATTTTGTTTCATACTTTGCATTTTAAACTCTTCAAGCCCCGTGTCGGTCAACTTAGCCTTTGCCATCTCATTGCATTGGGGCATACCATTTGTATTGCATTCTTGCACCTGTCTCTGAGCTCCCTTGATTGCATCTCGGTGCATCTCATTTACATATCATTTGCATCTCGGTGCATAATCGTGCAAATCCGAGGACTAAATTTTCCTTCTAAGCGACAGTACCTTCTATGCTCCTTGGGCATTGTCGGCTGCCGAACAAGCCAAAGGAAAGAAACCAAGGGAAACCCCGACCTTGAGATGCATGTGTGCCGGCTGCGCTTTCTTCTTGTCTTTGGTGGTAACTCCGAGCCAAGGTGCATGAATAGGAAGCGCTTGCTGTGCTTGGCGAGCGGTGAGCATAGTGCAAAGAAGACGGCCCATCTTAGGTACACAAGTGCAACCAAGGCCGAGCAAGCCCCTGCGACTTGTAAGGTGAGTGGTGCCTTGTGCTAGTCTGTGCTTACTGTCTTTGATAAGCCGATGAAATTTGTGTGAGACCCTGTTGAGCCCCGTAAAACCTTAGTGAGCTAATTGCATGAGCCCTAAACCCCGTGAGTCTTTGCTCCCTTGCAAGCCCCCGTAGGCCGCAAGTTTTGGGTGTAACTTGGAAACCCAAGTTAGCCGAGATACCCATGCCTCCGTTGTGTGTGAGATTTTTATGCTTGAATGAATGTGAAGTCACACTCGGGCCATCTGGTTTTCTAGTCTTGTGTGCATACTAGTCTTTGTGTTGAGACCAAAGACATTACTTGATCCCGTCTTTGTGATAATTTTGAAAGCCAACCCCTCGCATAAACCGTGCTATGCAAGCACTAGGGCCGCAAGCACTAAACTGTCTTTGTGACAACTTAACCAGTGTGCACACGACCCGGTGGCTAAGTTTGCCAACCAAGAACCAAAGTGTCACTAAGACCGAGTCCACCACCACTGGCCTGGCAAGCTGCCAACCTTCTGCCAACCTTACCTAACCTGGGCTCTGCTTGCAACCACCCAAACCCACATAAGCCACTGGGGCTTAAACCAAATCTGAATCCCACACAGCTGGGCTGAAGCAAACCTTTAACAGCCAAGCCCATATTAGCTAAACTGTTGGGCTGTCTGCACAAAAACTGAGCCCACATCATTTGGGCTAGAACCCAATTTCACTAGGTTTACCACACCCATTAAGTTTGCAAACACTTTGGGCTGCAACCAAACTAAGCCCATCAAAACCAAATTGAGCCAACAACTACTAGGCTTCCCAACAAACCAAATGAAACCCAACAAACCAAAAACCCAATAAACCAAACTTAGTCCACTTCACTGGGCTTTGAGTTCAATTTGAGAGCTAGACCATGTCAGGATTTTGGTCTGCATCTAGGGATGGAAACAAATCCCTTAGAGAGCGTGCTTACGGGCACGCTTCACAGGATGAACCCCCCACATACCATAGTGATTTTAGAGAATTTTATGCGCCTTCTCAGGGCCCTGACCTCACATACCCTAATCACTATGAGCACATGTATCATCCATCACAGGTTGAGAATGAACACTCTCCTCATACCCAGTCATCACTTTTAGATCAATTAGAGGCTCGACTATCTGCTTTAGAAAGGCAATCTGCTTTAGAAAGGCAATCTGTCGAGTCTAGTTTTTCTAGGCAATATGAAACGCATGCTTGCACCTTATGTGGTGGCTTAGACCACCTACACGAATACTTGTTATATCTTGCATGATTTTAGACAGTCTAGGGAAAACCATGATAATCCAATGAACGAAGTGTCTAGAAGTGACTATTGGGACCATAATCAACCCGCACACATGCATCATTCACCACGGTGGGGAGATGAACAATTTTATACTCCCCAACTCCTAGTTTGCAATCAACAATGGATACACTCATGGAGCTAAATGCTAGGCTTGAAATGAATGCAATGCATGACCATCCACATAGCAACATATCTGAATTTCCCTTCTCTAGTGAACCTCATGCACAACCATACAATGAATATCCATATGAGGAATGCATACCCACTAGTGAAGACTCTCCTTCAATGGAACAACTCAAGATGATTCTTCAAAGGAACCCGATTGAGTTACAAAATGATAGGATTGAAAATAGTGTTTCTAGTCTTACTCATGCAACTAACATTGAATATGAACCTAATCTAGAGGTAGATGAGTACACTAAAAATACTACAATTTTGAATGGAGAGATGGATTTTTGCTATGATGATGATGATGATGATGAATATGAAGAGCATGTGTATTTTGAAAATGTAATAGAATTTTTAGGTTCTGCTACATTAAGTGTCTCTCCCCCTGTGAACCCTATGAATGATGCTTCTTCCGATATTCATGCATGTGATATTGATGTGGAACTTTGTGGAATTTCCCTGTGAAAATGACCATGATTTACCCTCTTTTGACCTTAGGAAAGAGTGTGACGGTGCAAATGATTTGATACATGAAAATAACTTAGATGTACCTAACCTCTCTCACGAGTCACAAATTGAAACTCCTCCACCAAACCTAGGTGTTGTTTGTCACAAAATTGCAAAACCAACTTTTCTGAAAATGCCTAACTTAGGCCTAGAGCTTTGTGCTTCCCAAGTCCTCTTGGACTATTTTGCATCAAAGTATAACACTCTTAAGGAGCCACAGTTGGAATATGTATGTCTGCCTGTAATTAGTAAAACTCATTTCGAGTTAGACCTTTTGCATGATGTACCTTTAAAATTGCAAGATTTTGTTCTCACAAACACACCCGTTCACAAATATAGGTTTGGGGGAAACTCCTTCACATCTACAGTCTTACTTGCACTCTCATTTTATTTTTGTGTAAGGCTGTTAATGTTTGTATATATTTTCTATTGGGTTGATCCTCAACTCTTTAGGCTGTTAGTTTATGGTGAATTTTTGTATATATATCCAGTAGGACTTGTTAAATTTTTCTTTTCTTGATTCGATTGAGTCTTCTCGCACATATATTATGCTAATCCGATATGATCTCCGCTGAGAATGTTGGATTTTGCCTTGATTAAAGAAGCTCAACCTTGCTCCCGCCGACATCCGGTAATCTCTTCCCTTTTTATCTTATCAGCATAGTTCTCGTGGTATGTGACTGTTTAAATTTTTCCTATATGTTGACACATTGAGGACAATGTTTGATTTAGGTTTGGGGGGTGCATTTGCATTTAGAGTTTTTAGCCTTTTATTTTATCTTTTATTTAAAAAAAAAAAAAAAAAAAAAAAAATCAAAAAATTCAAAAATTCAAAACTCTTTTTGTAAAAACCTCCAACTTTAGAGATTTTAGAGTCACTAGCATGCTTTTAGCTATGTGTACATAGAGAATCTGACCGAAATAACAGAAATTGGAAGTGCCTGAGAACACAATCGGGTTTCTTAGTTGATTAGAGCGTTAAAGTTGGATTTAACCATACCGGAGGGCGAATTAGGTGCTGTTTAGATATTCGGTAGTAGAATTGTGATCACCCATAGTGGAGACTACCCATTTTACATCAAGCGAGGTACCGACCTTCACTCTTTGTGACTTTCTAGAAAAGCTTTTAGAGTGTGTCACCGTACGTCAATTCCGGGTAGGAATGGTGAGCTACCCAACTTCGCACCACTTTCGGACTACTTTTGATCTCTTGAGTGCTAATTCAAGTCAATCATGAGGGTGACGTCTAAAGATGAAAACTCCTTCTAAATACCGATTTGTAGTTAGCATCATTCTCTCTCTCAATCGGCAAGACCCATAGAAACACATCATCGTCGAAACCAGGACGGAGAATCGGAATATTGAAAGAAAAATTGATATAGTCCAAGGTTTACGTGCAACAAAGAAAAGAAAAGAAAATAGGATGAGAATTAATGAAGTTTGTGAAAAATTGAGTTTTATCGTTTTATTGTAACTTAGATAAAAAAAAAAAAAAAAAAAAAAAAAAAAAAAAATTGTTGTGTTATTATTTTCGTTTCATGTACATAAAAAAAAAAAAAAAAAAAAAAAAAAAAAAAATTATTATTATTAAGTTTTTATGAAGTTCAGAAGTTCATCATCAACAGTTGAAGACCGAAGACCGAAGATTGAAGACGTTTCTATGGTTTCTTATGAGAGAGTGATATTAATTGCCGATCGGGTGAGAAGTGAGTGAGTACTCCCACCTTTACTAATGGTTGATTTTCCCTTCTTAGAGATCATTAGAAAAAGATTCTTTTTGTCCACACTTCTGTGGAGTCTCCAGATTTCATTTCGGAAGGTTACCCTTCTTACCTACAACGTGTGCAGGATTTCTCTCTTTACTCCTGCCTGCACACATGAGAGACTAAAAAAAAGCAATCTTTTTGAGTGCAATTATCATAAAACCCTAATGGTGAGGCGAAGTCGAGGCTTATGATCACAATCGAATCCGAATTCTTTCATATGGTATGGTTACTTCTCGCTCGGCACTTAAGGATGAGAATGCGTTCTTCGATAGTTCTAACTTGTTACTAGCATGCGAAACTCTATGTCCTCATAGCTTCTTGGAGGCTTGAGACTCTTTTACACTCGAAGTAGGAGAAGGTTTTGTGGGTACACCTCTTGTAAACCCTCACGAGACTACAACTCGTCCACTAGGGACACCTAGGGGTTTAAAGGCTTAGTGCATACGCTAAATGCATTCGAGAGACCAGCGACGGTGGTATAGTTAGGATTTCTTATTTTGTTTTACTTGAGGACAAGTAAAATTCAGGTTTGGGGGTATTTGATGAGTGCCAAATATTGCATATTTATACATCTATTTATTGGCATTTTACTCATCTTTTGCGCATAGAAATCAGATATTATCCCAGATTCTGTGTTTTCTTTGTTTTCAAGAATAAATATTTGTTTTAATTAATTTTGTATTTTTAGGTACTAAATAAAGTCCGGAGAATCTGAGGAGCCAAAAGAGCGAAGAATTGGAGTCGAGCATCTATGGAGTGAGATAGCCAAAGCCCGCGCGCAATGATTGCAACCCAACAAGTAGCAACTCATCTCAAGACATGGGCTTGAGCTAGACCTGACCCGCGACCCGGATCCGAGCCCATCCATCCCCGACCGTTCAGATCTTGCCCAGTCGCATCCAACGGTCGCTGCCTCCATTCCATCAAAGACCGATGCTCCCGTGCTACACCAGATCACATCAAAACCGGCTACCTCTCTCAGCCGTTCAGATCGCACCAGCTTCATCCGACGCTCGCTACAGTCTTCCCATCATCAGTCGATGCAACCGCTTAACACCCTATCAACCTAACCCTATACCTATCGAGCAAAACCACTTCATTCCTATCTTCACTTTCTCTTTCTTCTCTTCTCCTCTGCAGAGCTCTGCAAAACCCATTCTTCCGCCATCTCCTTCCCCTGCCACAACCATCTCCTCCACCATCTCGTCTGACACCACAGCCGCACCTTCCTCCTACCCTGCTCTACCTTGAGTTATCTATTTCTTAGCTTCTACCAACTCTAGAAGCTAATTTATAGATAACTAGAAGCTAGAGTTTCCACCAACAATCGAAGCATGGCGTCTCAGGGCGATTTGTGAGGAAGAGGAGAAGCAATCGAGTATGGGTGCGATTACTTTTCATTTATTTATCATTAATTGCTTGTTTTTTGAGAATTAGGGTTTGAGATGTTTTGGGGATGAACGCATGTATAAATAGGAGTGATGGGTGTTGATAGAAAACACGCCTGGATTAGCTAGGCTGTCAACTTTAGGTTTAATTTGTATTGTGTTTATCTCAAAGCATGTTCTAGTTTAATTTGCTAGGGTTTGAGATGAAACCCTAGCTTATCACCATGTTCTTCTTCATGAATGTTCTTGAATGATTGAATGTTTTCTAGATAGGATTAATTTCGGTGTGATAACAATTTGCTCTCACAAATGCATACCAACGCCATGGATGCACGTAGTTTGATCCCTCTTTGTTATGTATCTGCAACCCAAGCTTAATGAATTATTATGATCCTCGGATTATTTGTACCTTAATCGGACAAGTAATACTTGGGTAGTAAACTTAGTTGTGATTAATCTATCAAGCGGAGAAACAACCTTAGGTAAGTGGAGACTTGACACTCTCCCTTGATATCACAAGGATAAGAGTAATTTCATGAAGTGAAAACATAGCATAGGTTAGTGGTGGAATCGATAACCTTAGCAACCCCTTTACACTATCTCAAGTTACCTTAGCTAGAGTCACTTCACCCAATAACTTGCCGTATCGGCATCCAAAACCATTCTGTCACTTTTTGTCACTCGAACTCAGTAGTTAGCAAGCTTAGATCACATAAGGGCACCACAAGTCTCTGTGGTTCGACCCGTACGTGCCCAGTGCTACATCACGACACCGTGCACTTGCGGTAATTCCGTAGGCCGTAATATAAACAACTTTCCGGGCCTACCACACTATAGAATTTCAGCAATCGGTTGCACAAGGTCTAGATGAAAACAAAAAGATGGTCCAGGCTAACTCTCGGGATATTTCCGAGCTAAAAAGCCAGGTAGGTCTGATTGACGAGTCTTTGAAAGAAAGAGAGAAAGGAAAGTTCCCTAGTCAACCACAACCCAATCCTAGAGGAGTTCATCAAATATATTTAGATGGTGAGAAATCATCAAACCATGTGAATTTAATAACAATCCTTAGGAGCGGTAAAACGGTAGACAATAAGGTAGCATGCCTAGTGGACATACTGTAGTTCCACCTTGTACTCCCCAAGAGGAACCCGTAGCTGAGGAAACTGAAACAATTTCTAAGGAGTCCCAAGAAATTCCTGATAGGAATACCTTTGTGCCTAGAGCCCCATATCCACAGTTGTTAGCCCCAACAAAGAAGGAGACGATTTTCAACGAGATAATGGAAACATTTAAGCAAGTGAATATCAACATTCCATTACTAGAAGCAATTAGGCAAATGCCTGCTTATGCCAAGTTCCTTAAAGATCTTTGTACACGAAAGCGTAAGCTGAATGTCCATAAGAAAGCCTTTTTAGCTGGTCAAGTAAGTTCAATTCTTCTGAACCAAACACCCCCTAAGTATAAGGACCCTGGATGCCCCACAATATCTTGTGCACTTGGTAATCACATGGTCGATAAGGCATTACTTGACTTAGGAGTTAGTGTTAACTTACTCCCGTATCATGTATACACCCAGCTAGGTCTTGGTAAGTTGAAACCGACTAAAATGACACTACAATTAGCTGATAGGTCTGTCAAAGTCCCTCGTGGTGTCATAGAGGATGTTCTGATTGAGGTTGATAAGTTTATTTATCCAGTGGATTTTGTTGTTCTAGACACCCAACCTGTTCAGGACCCAAGTGCTCAAATCCCGGTAATTCTAGGTCGCCCATTTTTAGCCACAGCTAACGCTGTCATCAATTGTAGGACCGGGCTTATGAACATATCCTTTGGTAATATGACCACTGAACTAAATGACTTTAATGTTACTAGACAACCTTCTGAGAATGATGATTTAGAAGAAGTGAATATGATTAGCACTTTAGTTCAGGATTTAGTTCAGGATAATTGGCATGACACTTTACTGGGTGATTCTTTAGATGAATTTGAGCAAACCAATCTCTTAGAGCAGTTGTGTGGTCATTCTTTAGAAGAAGCCCTTGAGTATTTTAAAGACTCTACGGACCCAGAAATCCAGGAAATAGTGTTAGGTCTTTCTGAGAATAATGATGACCCTAAGTTTGGAGGTGGAGAACTAGAAGAAGCTCTTGAGTACTTTAGGGACTCTGAGGATCCAGAAATTCAAGCAATAGTTAGAGGTTTGTCTGTGAGTAGTGAAAACTCTAAGTTTGGGGGTAATAATGGTAATGATGATCATCAGGTATCCCTAATTGAAGTCCCTAACTTGGGACTCGAGCCTTGTGCGTCTGAGATATTACTTGAGTCTATTCAGACTCCGCAACCTGATCCTCCTCGATCACTTGTCCGAAGTAACCCAATTATTAGAGACCCGTTTTCGGATGAATCTATTTATCAAGATACACATATGAAGCTCAATTATGCTACCCAGATGAACCTAGTTGTCTTGACAGAAACCCTAGACGAGGATGTGCTCCTTCTATTCATTTTTCTGAACCAGTGCAGTTGTCTGATATTGGTGTTAGCTCTATTTGGTCTTATGGACCCACAACTTTTTCGGCTATTGGTGTATGACTTTGGAAGGTGAAGATCCTTTTTGAGGTATTTGATGTCCTGGGTCAAGACTTTAAACTTAGCACTCCTTAGGAGGTATCCCTTGCTCATGCAACACGGTAATATTTTTCCTCATTTCCTTCTAGTGGTAACGGTTTCTCCTTGTTCATGTTTTTAATTTCATCTTTAGAACATTGAGGACAATGTTAGATTTAAGTTTGGGGGTATGGGAGAAACTTTTTAGTTGCACTTTTGAAACTTCTAGCGTCACATGGTATCCGGTTAGCTAAGTTTACATATTGTTTCTCACCGAAAAGATAGAAATTGGAATGCTAGGGATAACAACCTATTGAGACATTATAGAAAAAGACATTGAGATCCTTAAAATTCAGGAGAGAACTTGTTCCTTTTAGAGGGTAACCGTGATGGACCTAACCATCCATGATAGAAAGGCAAGTAGGTCAGGAAATGCCAGAAAAACAAAGCAACCTCACAATGTAGTCTTAGTTACTGGATTACGACTCTCTCTCAGTAGAAACTTATCATCATCAACAAACGGAGCGACATCAAAATCTATAAAAAAAAGTGGAAGACGTTTAAGGTTTAGAAGCAACAATAGAAAATCAGAATTCAAAATCAAATGATATAAGTTATTGAAGTTCATGATACTAAGACATTACAAGTTGTGAAGATCCAAGTGTTAAATTCCTTTTGTGATGGCCATGTAAATTTTTGTTTTGTTTCCAAAAAAAAAAAAAAAAAAAAAAAAAAAAAAAATGAAATCATTACGTTCTTTTTGTTCTATAATTAGTTTTTGTTCAATAAGGCCATAGGAAGTAGAAATTTTTATGTCAAGCAAGAAATCAAAGAGAGTTAATTGTCAAGGTTCTACGAGGTTCAAGAGTTTATCATCAACAGTTGAAGACCGAAGAAGACGTTGTTTCTACTGAGCACTATGAGAGAGTCGAAGAAAGATACATTTGGTTGCTTTGTTAGTCCGCTTTCAATCGGCACAAGATCTTTCTAACACTTTGGTTTAACTCATCACACGTAATTAGTCCAAATTGCAGCGGATGTCCCTCTCATCTTTTTCTCTCTCTAATCTTAGTCCACCAGTAAATCGGCGGACGCATCTTACAATGTTTATCTAGTCAGTGTAGCGGATATCTCTTTATCTAGCAGTGTTGCGGATGTGTCTCCCGTTTTCCTCAGTCAGCTTTAGAGCTGACATCATCAATTTCTCTGGCATTCTAGTCACTTGGAGATATGTCGAGAATTTGTATGTCCTCATAGCTCTTTGGATACTTAAGACCAATTAGAAGTAAAGGTTTTGTGGGTACACCTCTGGTAAACCCTCCGGAGACAACACTCCGCCACTAGGGCCACCTAGGGGTTCAAATGATTTTTATTTTCTAGAAAAAATTTGCTCGAGGACTAGCAAATAATAAGTTTGGGGGTATTTGATTGACACATTTTTGTGTCTGAATTGTCCTCATTGTCTCTATTGTTTGTCTCGATTTCTGTACTAATTTTGGTGTTTTTATGTGTGTAGGTGTTTTTGGAGAAATACACTTGTGCAAAAAAAAGTTGCTCAAAAAGTGTTATTTGGACCCCGGGAGAAAAGTGATAAAGGCACCCTCATTTTGGATAAGGGCACCCCCAGGGAGCCACCTGCTATTCGCACCCCCCTGTCTGTTAAGGGGGAGGTCATCCCCACCCTTTCAAAAATCAGAGTTGGCGGGAAACTGAATATTCATGGCAGCAAGATTTATGGTTTGCATTTTGGTCGGGAAACAAGGAGACTCAATGGCTGGAATTTGTTGGGGTGATGTGAAAGATCATAACAGGCATGGTATGGCTTATTTTGTTGGTTAGAATTGGCTGCATCGTGGGATCAAAGAAAACAGAGCAACACGTTCACAAACACGGGTTTGCACGAGTTTTGGAGTTTTTGAACGTGTTACAGTGCGTGTTTATTGACTCCATCAACCACCAGGATCGTGCGAGAAGATAAATAAGGATATTTGAAAGCTTCATAGCGTGTGAAAATAAAAATCAGAGGTGAAAAAAAGGAAAAAATATCCCGTATCTTGCATGGAGAATATCTGGCAATTACTCGAGAGATTTGGAGTTTCTGTGGCTTATAAATAGGTGCTGGGATATAAGTGAGGAGGTACGGAGAGATAGGGAGAGTTAGGGAGACGTACAGAGCCAAAAATCGAAGTTACACCATTATTCTCTGCTGCTGCTGCTGCACCAAGAACGCGAAGAATAGACCACCAGAGGCAGTCGTTCTTCTACAGTAACAGCGACACTTCGTCGTGGGTCGTATACGGGAGCAGACTTAATTCAACAGTAACAGCGACACTTCGTCGTGAGTCGTAATACGGGAACAGCGACACTGTTCTGTAACAGATCGGTTTGTAACAAATAAAACTGTTACAAACCCGGTTTTATAATTTTTTCTCCCTTTTCATCTTTGTAAACACCCTTTGAGCAATAATAATGAATTTTGAGCGTGTTTCCATGATGAGAAGCTAAACCCATCCTCCGGGGCGATGGAGGAAGCCATTCTTCCAAAAGTTACGTGGTAAAATTTATTTATGCAATTCTTTTATGATTATTTGCACCGAATGAAAATTGAGTAAATGATTTTTATTAATTAGTTGTGTTTTCTCTTGATGAAGTATGCTTAGTTTAGGACTTTTGATACTTCATGCTTGCGATTAACAATTAATGTTTTGAAAATCTAATTTAGGCAATGGTTAGAATCACAGTTTCTTTTGATTGGAGTTATATTGTCTAGAATTGCATGATAAACTTTAACACTAAATCACATGAATTTTGGTGAATGGTGAAATCCTAAACCCCGGTCTCTCCATAATTTTCACAAAACTTTATATTGAGTTTGTTATATTTTTACTTTAAAAATTAAGTCTAAAAATCTGCTTTCACAAGTCTCAACGAACCTATTACTACAACATCATTGAAAATAACCTTCACGACACATTGAGGACAATGTTTGATTTAGGTTTGGGGGTGTATTTGCATTTGCATATAGAGTTTTTAGTCTTTTTAATCTTTTATTTTCAAAAAAAAAAAAATTCTCTTTTGTAAATATTTGCAAATAAAAACCTCAAACTTTTAGAGATTTTAGAGTCACTAGCATGCTTCTAGCTATGTTTACATAGAGAGTCTGACCGAAATAACAGAATTTGGAAGTCTTGGAGAACACAATCGGGTTCCTTAGTTGATTAGAGCGTTAAAGTTGGATTTAACCATACCTGAGGGCGAATTAGGTCTTTGTTTAGATATTCGGTAGTAGAATTGTGATCACCCATAGTGGAGACTACCCATTTTACATCAAGTGAGGCACCAACATTCAATTTTTTGCAACTTTCTAGAAAAGGTGTTAGAGTGTGTGTCACCGTACGTCAATTCCGGGTAGGAATGGTGAGCTACCCAACTTCGTACCACTTTCAGCACTACTTTTGATCTCTTGAGTGCTAGTTTTTGTCAATCATGAGGGTGACGTTTAAAGACGAAAACTCCTTCTAAATATCGATTCTGATTAGCATCACTCTCTCTCTCAATAAACAGACCCATAGAAACACATCATCGTCAGCAAGCGGAGCAACATCAGAATATTTGAAGAAAAGTTGATATAGTCCAAGGTTACATGCAACAAAAGAAAAAGAGGATGAGAATTAATGAAGTTTGTGAAAAATTGAGTTTTATCGTTCTATTGTAACTTAAAAAAAAAAAAAATAAAAAATTTGTCAAGTTTTTGTGAAGTTCAGAAGTTCGTCATCTACAGTTGAAGACCGAAGATTGAAGACATTTCTATGGTTCCTATGAGAGAATGATGTTAATTGCCGATCGGGTGAAAAGGTAAGTGAGTACTCCCATCCTTGCTAATGGTTGATTTCCTTAGAGATCATCAGAAAAAGATTCTTTTTGTCCACACTTCTGTGGAGTCTCCAGAATTTATTTCGGAAGGTTAGCCTTCTTACCTACAACGTGTGCGGGATTTCTCTCTTTATTCCCGCCGCACACACATGAGAGACTAAAAAGCGATCTTTTTGAGTGCAATTATCATAAAACCCTAATGGTGAGGCATAAGTCGAGGCTTATGATCACAATCGAATCCGAATTCTTTCATATGGTATGGTTACTTCTCGCTCAAAGCACTTAAGGATGAGAATGCGTTCTTTGGTAGTTCTAACTTCTTGTTACTAGCATGCGAAACTCTATGTCCTCATAGCTCCTTGGATGCTTGAGACTCTTTTACACTACGAAGTTGGAGAAGGTTTTGTGGGTACACCTCTCTGGTAAACCCTCACGAGACTACAACTCGTCCACTAGGGACACCTAGGGGTTTAAAGGTTTAGTGCATACGCTAAATGCATTCGAGAGACCTGCGACAGGGGTATAGTTAGGATTTCTTCATTTCTGTTTCACTTGAGGACAAGTAAAATTCAGGTTTGGGGGTATTTGATAAGTGCCAAATTTTGCATATTTATTGGCATTTTACTCATCTTTTGTGCTCAGAAATCAGATATTATCCCAGATTCTGTGTTTTCTTTGTTTTCAAGAATAAATATTTGTATTAATTAATTTTGTGTTTTTAGGTAATAAATAAAGTTCGGAGATTCCTAGGAGCCAAAAGAACAGAGGATTGGAGACGAGCATCTATGGAGCAGAAAGCCAAAGCCCGCGCGCACATCAGTCGCAACCCAACTTACAAGACATGGGCTTGAGCTAGCCATGACCCGGATCCGAGCCCATCCACCCCGAGCCGTTGAGATCTTACCCGCTGCATCCAATGGTCGCTCCTGCATGAACATCATTTCTCGTTGCTCCCGCTCAACACCAAATCGCCCCAATTCTCCCTGAGCCGTTCAGATTTCACCCATCCTCATCCAAAGGCCGCATCAACGGAAGCATCGGATTCACCGAGATCCAACGCTCGCTTCAGCTGGCGCATCGATCTTTGCTACACCTGGTTCACAACAAAAACACCTAACCCTATACCCTATCGAGAAAACCCATTTCCTCTCTTCTTCTTCTCTTTCTTCTCTTCTCTCTTTCACCCGACCATTGCGAGACCATACCTCCACCTCTTTCTTCACCCGACCAGCTGACCATCACCACTACCTCCATACCCCGACAAAGACCAACCACACCACCTCTAGTTTTAGTTATCTCTCGCCTAGCCTCTCTCGTAACCCTAGAGGCTATGTAAGAGATAAACTAGGGTTAGGGTTTTGTTCCATCAATCAATCAAGGAAGCGGCTGAAGACGAATTGACAGAGGAGAGCACTGATTCAGAGGATTGAGCTACGTGGGTGAGAGGTTATTGCTTTTAATTTCTGTTTTGAGAGAATTAGGGTTTTGAGTTTATGCATGTATAAATAGGTTTGGCCTGTGTGTGAAAAAACTTATGCCTGGGCTAGCCAGAGCACCACTTAGAGTTAATTTGTGTTATATTGTCTCTATAATGTTTTAATTTAATTATCCAGGGTGTTAATGAAACCCCTGAATTTCATGTCAAGCTCATGTATTTTTGGTTGTATTTTTGCTAAATTATAATATGATTAGGATTACTAATTAGTTGATGAAACTGATGAGCCTGTGATGAGCTGTACTGTAAGAAGACAGCTCATACTAGGGGTTAGTTGGAAAATTTGGTTAATGAACATCCATTGTAGATCTTCATAAGAAGGCACAAGAACATAGCTTAAGAAATATGGCTTGGGCATGAGATTAGGGGTGGATTGATCACCCTGGTGCTTTCTACATTGTCACTGCTTTAGTTTAGATTCATACAACAACACTTCAGTCGTATCTACGACACCAAACACTAGTTCTGTCACTCCTAGAAATCAGTTAAGTAAGCCATAGATCAACATCAGCACCACAAGTCTCTGTGGTTCGACCCGTATTTGCCTTGTTCTACTTTGAAGACACCGTGCACTTGCGGTTATAACAAGTAGGCATAAAACTAAACCCATTTTTCAGGCCTACCAAGTTTTTGAGTTCATCGTCCGATAACTCTGCTTCTTTCTCTTCTTCCTCTTGAGTAATCAAACCAAGTCTTTTTTTCAATTTCTGTTGAACAATCGTTCTTGGGTTCGATTGACTTGGATTTGATTGACTTGGGTTCGATTGGGAAGTTGTTTTCTTCCGTGGAGGCATGGCTATGATTCGGGTGGGTTAATCGACGAAGAAATTTTTGATTTAACGATTAATCGTCGATGAAGAACGAACGAAGAACGATGAAGAAGATGAAAAAAAAATTTTTTCAAAACCAAACCCTCACACGACTATGCCGGTACTAAATTGGGGGATACTTATTTTTGTGTTTGGGAATTGATTTTAAGGTTTTTATTTTTTTTTGGAGGGTATAACAGTCTTTTCATAAGTTTTTTAATTAATCTAAGGGTGTTTTAGTAATTTCATACCCAAAAAACACCCCTTAACAGGCACCTAAGGTTGGGGGAAGTAATTCATATCCCCCAATTAGTTTTAATATCCCCAATTGCGTCATCATATTTTACCCTAAACTCAATAATGGAATCCCCCATACTGATGTTTCTTCCATTAATCACCGATTAATTCATATAGGTTAACTATAATAATATTTATAAATCTAATTTAAACCTAACTTAGGGTTTATAACTTGATAGTCATAGGACTTTTTTTTCATGATATAGAAAGATCAATGCAGAAGAAGAAGAAGACAAATAAAAGTACGAGTTAAATTGGCTTTTATAAATGATACATACAAAAAATTAGAATCGAAAAGTAAATTGATTTTAGATTTTGTGAATGGTATGGAAATAGTAAAATTGGGGTGGGAAATAGGATAACCAATTATCAACGTACATTTTAGACAAAATAGAAACCGATCTCTCACAAATGGGGCTTACAAACCCACTACCACTGCATTTCCTCATCCAGCGGGCCCATCTATATGAGTCGGTGGTTTTTAATTTGTCCAATGAGGCGGTACGCCTAGAATAGTTGAAAATGAAAAATCTCATCAAAATGGTTCATAGAAAAGCGTCGGACCATGAACTTAAGAGGCTTTTGTAATCTCAGCCTACAAGTTCATGGCAATGTGTCCGTTGGTACTCAGCTATCCGCTTAAATCACGAGTAATCAAGATGATGCAACGTATTCTTTCCTTTTTCTATATATATATAAATGTTTGCTTTGACTATTTCAGGTCAAACTTTGACCGGTTTTTGAGTCATCATGCTTGCGAGTGAGGTCACGTATTGGTCATTAAATGTTTGTTTCTATATAGAGTCGTTGCATACAACTTTGTACGACTGTCGAGTAGAGGGGACTGGGGAGGATACAGGATATAACACCAATATTGTCACAAAGTATTAGGTAGCAAAGATCTGTCGTACAGATCGCCATTGAAAAACTGAGGCATAATATTTTTTCTCTTAAAAAAAAAAAAAAAGACAGAATATAAATTTGTAGCTTGTTTTTAAATTTGATTTTTCGCTATTCTACTAAAATTTTGTAGACAATAAAGTCGGTTTGGACTTTGGAGTATTATATCCGGTCTCAATTTTAATTATCGGGTCTCAATTTTAATATTTGCATGAAGGGATTGGGAAAGTGATTTATTTATTTTATATTGAAAAAAATCTATAAAATAGCTAATAGGTTATTACAATCCATGTGGCTCTTTTTATCTGATATGATTTATATTTTAGCTACTTTAAACAATGCATAATATTTTTTTTTCTTTTTCTTTTTTGCGAATTCATTGGAAAAGACTAAAGATCCTACGAGACTTGGGTTACAAAGAGAGTAGAGCCATCTAATATCGATTCACATGAGGATATGTTGATATTAGATTTATCTACTAATAGTTGGTTTTGAATACAAGTTGGAGGAGTGTTTCTCCACAAAAATAAGATAGTTTAAGGGTCTAACAAGTTTTGCTAGAGTGTCTGCCGCTTTGTTTCCTTGTCTTGGGATAAAACAAAAACCTAGAAAGTTATTACATAATTGAGCCAGTCTTTTTGCTTCATCCAAATATGCTTTTGAACGCCAAGAGATGCCTGAGTTCTTTCCATGCATGTATTTGAAGAGGCTTTCACAATCTCCTTCGATGCTGAAGTTTTCCAATCCTTTCTCCTTGGCCCAAGCAGCTGCTTGAAACACCCCTATAGCTTCCGCTTCTTGTGGCTCATGATATGTGGACTGACCAGCTTTTCCTCCTCTTGTGTTACATGCATTGTCTCTCAAGATTATAGCATAACTGGAAGGTAAGATGTTAGAAATCCAAGCAGCATCAACATTGATTTTAAGGTTGTTTCCTAGTGGTGCCTACCACACAACGACTATATTGTTCTTATGTTGGTTGGTTTTGTACTCCACGAACTCCTTTTGTTTGACCGAAAGCAATATGTCCTAGTATTTCCAGAGCTAAAGAATTAGTTGATGTTGATTTGCTTTCAAATACTCTGTTGCATCTCTCCTTTCAGATGAACCACATCTTAGTTAGCATTAGTTCCACTGAGATCTCTCTTCTGGGATTATTGATCCATTCCTTGTAGAGTGATAAGAAGGTACTAGAATTGTCTAGTTAAGAGAAATTGGTTTGGGAGCTAAGTTCCATACTTCTGTGACATAGGGGCAGTGTAGTAGAAGATGTTCTGTAGTTTCAGCTGCAGTTCTACACATAGTATATTGTAGCTCAACATCTCTTACCTTCCCATACAGTTTAAAGTTAGTAGATAGAGCATTTTGTAAACATTTCCATAGAAACAATTTAATTCTTTGAGATATATCTAATTTCTATATAGCCGTCCAAAAATATTCAAGTAGATCCAGGCTAACTATTTCAGTATTAGTTTCATTCAGTTTGTCATATAAGGATTTCACTGTGTAATCTCCTGACCTTGTTAAAGTTCATCTTAGTTGTTCTGTTCAAAGAACATGACGCTTATCTTTAAAGAGGAGAATGTTCTTAATTTTGTTAACTATATTTGCAGGTAGAATAGAGTTTATGATATCCATATCCCAGGAGCTAAGTATTGGATCAATCAGGTCTGATACTAAATTAATGTGAGTATAATGTATAGGACAAATTTTTTTCTAGGGTGTCTGTTAATCCTGGGATCCATGTGTCCTTCAAAATATTAATATCATGACCATTACCCACTTCCCAGAAGTCATCTTTATATATTAGTTCTAAACCTTGACTGATGGAGTTTCAGGTTTAAGAACCATTGGTTTTTGCTTTGGCTCTAAGGGCAGAAGATTTTCGAAAATATCTAGAGCCCATTGATTTGACCCAGGGAGCATCATGTTCCTTGACTAGTGTACATGCTAATTTAGCATCCATTGCAAGGTTAAACTTCCTAGCATCCTTACAAATCCTAAACCTCCCTTTTGAATGGGTTTACAAAGGATTTGCCAAGTTTTGGGATAAAAGCCTTTTTTCCCTGCTTCTTTGCCCCATCAGAAGTCTCTCTGGATGGCATTAATTTTTCTATGTACATTATGATATTTATGGGTTTACAAAAGCTTGGCCAAGTTTTGGGATATTTTGTTTGTTTGCATTGTTTTTGATAAATATTTTCTATGTGATAATCCGCACATCTCACATGTATTATCTCAATATACTTGTTGTTATCTTCTACAATTTTATTATTGTGTTTAATTGCATGACATAGATGTTAGTGCGTGAGCTAAATCCTTTGTAGGTTAAAGTCACATAAAAATATATATGTGCAGGTGAGAACACATGCCGGTCCTTAGGAAAACCTGTGTTCGGCACTAATATTCGGTTGTTGGACCCTAAACGTCATGAATGGTTTCGTGATTTTTGAGTAAAAATGAACATCAAAATAACACTCCAACATAACTATGTAAACATGTTCTTTCTCTTCAACATTGTCTTGCCAGCTGATTAGTGTTGGAAATCGATTACTAATTTTTTTTTTTTGTTTGAGGAAAAACAGAGAAAACCGAAGGGCAAGAGAGATTCTGTTGATGGGGCAGCAAAAGTATTACATAGCATAGTATGCTTTATATAAAAGTATTAAGAGAAGCCTAGATATTATATTGGGCCGCACATACATGGGCTACAAGCCCTACAACACTCCCTCTTGTGCGGTTCAATGACAAAACTTTATACATAGTGCTTCACATATAGTGCTTTGAATGTAGTTCTTCAAATGTCGTTCTCTCCTTGATGACTTGTGCCGAAATCAATTTCCTAACTAAAACTTTGACAAGGAAAAAACCCAGTGGGATAAAACCTTGGTACAAAGTTTCACGTGTAGTACTTCACATGTTGACTCGTACTTTACATGTAGTTCATCACATGCAATACGATCTTCAAAGATCGATGAGTCTAAGTTAATTGCCTCATTAAAACTTCGTCATAAAAACCCCTGAGGGACTAAACCTGAACTAAAAAAAAGAGTTCAATATTAATTAAACTTAGAACATAGTTGGATGCGTATACGTTGCCTCATTAAAACCTTGACAAGGAAAACCCAGTGGGATAAAACTTTGATGAATGGAGAAGAGTACAACGTGGCAAATGCAAGTAAAGGTGATCTATTGCATATAATCACTTTGCTTCATTGTAGTTGACTAGTTGCTTCACAACTCCTAAGGCAGAAAATCCTCGTGGGAAAGAGAATATCCTTAGCTGGGAAATTACATTCCCGGTATTTGTTGTTGTCTCATTAAAAACCTTGTCGAGCAACAAAACCCTGTAGGAAAAAGTAATCTCGGTGAAGGAAAAGATTTTAACACACCATTAGATGCTCCCCCTGATGTCAGACAATTTTCATTAGTATAATGCAGTCAAAAGGAGTTTATCACACATTACTTTGGTGACTTGAATGTTTATAAGACCTTGTTGTTGATTCTGGAAGTTACGTTGCTTAACTGACTATCACGTTTCATTTCTTTGATTCTGATATTTTCAGTAATATGAACACGATCTTTATGTCTTCAGCGTTCAACATACTTGACTTTTTTAGTGTTGTCTCGCTAAAAACCTTGTCGAGTAACAAAACCCTTTGGGAAAAACTATTCTCGATCGAAGGGAAAAATAGTACAACACAACTTCAATTTCGAAGTAAAATATGTCGACATCATATCCTTGAATCCTCCCCCTTATGTCGGCATCTCCTCCTGATTACTTTCAGAGTTGTTCCAGACAGTTCCTTTAGTCATGTACTTTTCGAAACTGAATATCGGTAATGACTTAGAAAATGGTCTACCACATCTCCCCTGATTACTTTCGTTGGAGAAGATATTATTGTTCTTTCTTAATCAACAACCTTTGGATTGCACTTTCGTTAGCATTCCTTTTTATGTCTTTACAGGGATAAAACAAATTTATGCCAATGGTTACTTTTAAGTACATGATTACATTCATTATATCATTCCAATGACGTTGCGTTGGCGCAGAGCTATATATCTAGCTAACAAGTTCACTGAGGATGTAAAATTTAATCGAGTACATTATTATAATAAGTAAAAAAATGCGTCTATTGTACTTATAAATGGGAACTTCATCTCCCAAGACATATTCGTCATCTTCCTTTAGACGAAATGGTCGTGCACTTACATTTGAACCTCGACTAATCATGAGAGTGCTATCAGGATGCATGACTTTGTTAAATTGCCTGACAACTTTAGACATATGCAAACTGGTGGAATAATATCCCACAAGCTCAGTACTTGGTCAAGCTTTCCCTAGAATTTTCATCTCAAATTCGGATTTTAAATAGCTTTTAAGGTCACTTATTACATCAAGAGTACCCATCATGTCTGTATAGTCGACATAAATAGCTACAATTCCAAATTAGGAACTTTCTTGTGAATTGGCAAGAAAAAACTACTTACTTGTTCATCCCCTCCAAATCAAATAGCCACTTAGACGGGTATACCACATCCACCTGATTGCTCGAATCTATAAGTGAGCGTTCTATCTAAATGTAAACGCACTCTGTGGTTTAGAGTCATTTGATTTGGGAAACAAAAGTTTATCAATTACTTTTGTAAATATCTTCTATCTCTTGATTCTTTCTGAGATACGTAACAACCACATACATAATGCTGCATTTCAAGTCCTTTTGAAATTACCAAGCTAACTAAGTAGCGGAACTCTATAACGTTCATTACAAGAGAACAATTCCAGGGCTTTGTGAGAAACCTCGCGTCACAAGGCGAGTCTTTGTACTTTAAGACTACTTTTTCTTTTTTCTCATTATGCTTTATGACAAATTAATTATGCATGTCCAATAGGCTTTACACTTGGGTTGTTAGCACTAACACACCAAATACCCGTATATTTGCCAAAGAACTAAGTTCTACCTGGATTGTGTAGGCCAAATATGCTATTTATTTGAAATTAATCAAAATAAAGCATGGTTCAATCTCATTGTGCTCTACTTCTGGAGCAACTATTTATGGATTATATCATCACTGTGCACGCATGATCCTTCCATTGACTCATGTGCATTCTCATAATCCGTCAGGATTTCATTGTTCTCTAGAATCATTTAAAACTTCGGAGCGTCCTCCTGTATTAATTCATGGACATAGTCAGAGACAATCAAATGAGATGATTTTATTAATGATACAAATTAGGTTGTGCCTTACTCATCTACTTCCTTTCTAGGTGAGCATTGATCGAACCTGATGGTCTGTCCATCTTCCTTTATGGATCCACGACCTCAACTACACTTCCACCAAGTGTAGTTGCAACACCTTAGTCTATGTTGTACCCCATACTGAGGATTTCTAACCTTGCAGGAATATTTACAGCCGGTATGTGTGATCTTGTCACTTTAGCGACATCAGTGTACATTCTGAAAATTGATTATTCTTTGTCACTTCACATTTATATTTGTGGAGTACAAGAATCAATATGAGACACAGTGGGAACATACCACGACAATTCGTGTCGTTCCCTTAGAAAATACTTTTTCTTATCTCTCCCTAACAACGGAAAGACTGTCTTATTAAAGTGATAACCTGCAAATCTAGCAGTAGAGATCTCCTGCCAAAGGTTTTAAAATGCGGATAATTGTTGAGAGTAAATATCCAACAAAAATACTTAATCATTTTCGTGACCCATCATGGTACGATGTGGACTCGTAATGGCACATATATAGTGCAACCAAAAATGCGTAAGAACACAAATGTCAGGCTTAAATTCAGTTACCAACTGGTACGCAGAAAAGGTTGACTAATATTAGGTTCTAAAACGAATTAAGTAAAGATGCGCGTAATATTGCATATCCCCAAAGTAATAAAAGGTAGGTTGGCATGCATAACCTATTCCTTAGACACCATCTGTAAGCTTTGATGGTAGCCTCTGAGAGACCGTTGGGTATAATATGCTCTATATTGATACTGTTAAACATGCAATATTCATCAAGTCCTTTTGATATAAATTTTCTAGCATTAACAACGGTGGTTAGCCTTTGCATTTTGCATTGTGTAATATGTGCTAGGAGTTTTCAAACCAAATTTCTTGGGAACTATAACTAGTCTGAAATGTCAAAACATTCACCAGATCCATCAATCACTTTAATGGTCCGCATTCTGCATGAGTATTTTTCTAAATTTCACCTTGTTTTCTTTGTAATATGGAAATTTTACCATTTGCATCTTAGGATGATATCGATCATGTTTCATCAAGACTTTGTAAAAATGAGTGATATGCTTTCTTACCTAAAAGCATAATGGGAAGGGGGTTTGTGCATCTAGTAATTTAGAAAACACTTATTGAGAGATATGCCGTCACTTTGCATTCTGTCAATCTTTTTCCCATTTTCGTTCACTCAAATAAAGTGATATTTGTATGAATTTCTTAAAAACAATCATCATGTCACATCCAAATTTTCTTTATGGTTATACCCAAAGTCTTTATGAGTCAGTTTCCAACATTTCATCGTTGGAGTCAATATGATTCAATAATCCAAATATTATAGTGAATTACATTGCACTAGATTGACTCATTAGTTTCTCCAAAATATATTTCCTTCCAAATATATTAAAGTTTATAAAAGATGCAATCAATTACATTCTCATAATTTTGATGTCCACATGATATCCATTTGCACGAGTTACTTGGAAATTTAACAAAGTGTGATTATCTCTAGGTACATCTAGAGATTTTGCGACGTCTTTGTTCTATCTTGAAAAAAAAAATGAGCAGTGTTGCGCTCGATATGATAGTCAATTGGCCAGGCAAAGTTCTTGTTGCCATTAAAGTTGATGTGAAAATTGGTTGTTACAATGATACACGTACACGTTACATTTATTTACCAACACCTATGACCAGGTGCATTTCCAACTCTTTTATTTATGATGGGAGCTAGAATTACATTTTAGCTGATCCCCTGTTCAATTGATACCCATACTTTGGTGTCAATACTGCTGGGAAAAGAAAATTGTCTCATGATATATATGTCCCTTTTCACATGCTTTATATGAGTCGGTACGTCTAACCCTCGTTACTTTGGGGTTCTTTCCATTTTCAAATTTTCTACATTTAGCGTAATTTGAGAAATTTCTTCATCTCAATAGGCCAAGAGAATCTCACTACAAATGTCAACCACTTACTTTAGGTTGAATATATTACTAAAGATAATTCTATTTTTGTCATACTTCAACATATACCGGTTCGTTAGTATTATAGATGAAGTACAGAAATGAAAATTTTCTGACTCATATCATCTTTTGTGAGTTCTTCTACAAAAAATTGGAAAACATGTGATTTTATTTCAGCGTATCATTTGAAACTACTGACAGATTAATAGTCGAGCAAGTGGACTACATTCCACGAAACATTCAAATTTTGGGAAGAAAATATCAAGTATGCAATAATGGTGTTCAAGTACTTTTAAACCCCAAACGAATACACTGTAATCAAGTTCGTACAACCAATTGAAAAATAGACCACATGCAACTATAGCCAATATTATACTCAAGAGAACAAAATTAGAAGACCAAAATTCTTAATGGTCAAGATCAACAGTCATAATCTAAATTGACCGTTTATATGATAAGGATTAATCCTAAGACATGGAAAAAATAGAAATAGGCATGTTCTAAAAACAAACAAATAAACCCAACAAATATCCAACCTTAAGACCCACAAATAGTTACATACCTCATGCCAAGCTTTGGTTCCATCTATACATACGCATAATTGGTGACTGCTCGGACATGCACGACCAACCACCAGAACGGACACATGATAGGGCTGGGATGGACCTGACTGGGTTGGAACGGACAGATTGGTCGAAAAAGTTCAGAATCAGACAGATTGGTCGAACTAGTTCAGAATCGGACAGATGGGTAGAAATAGTCCAAAACCGGACAGATGAGACGAAATAGTTTATAATCGGACATATGTGTCGAAAACATTCAAAATCGGACAGATGCGTTTCCTTCTCCTTTTTTCCCAGAGAATATCGAACGGACGATCCTTCAGTTCTTTCCCAGTAGGATTACCTCCGAACATACAAACATATAATATAACCATATAAATATAATTGCTCAATTGATTATGGAAGTTGCATAGATAAGGATCAAATCAATTTGATTATGCTAAAATACCACAATCAAAAACAGGAGCACCAAAAACATAAAAAAAGATAAACATATGGGAGAAAGTAAATGGAACTTATCTGATTTTATTCTATGTAGAAAAAAAATAACCAATCGATTCCATCTAGCTCCATGTTAGAGCATCGTGCATGATAACGTGTTTGAGGAAAAACAGAGAGAAAACCAAAGGGCAAGAGAGATTCTATTGATGGGGCATCAAAAGTATTACATAGCATAGTATGCTTTATATACAAGTAGTAAGAGAACCCTAGATATTATATTGGGCTGTACATACATGGGCTACAAGCCCTACAATATTTTTAAGGTTTTAATAATATTATAATTTATTGTTTTCTTTTGTGAATGAAAAATCTTATTAGTCCCACATTGTGGAGTTTCCACGTTTAATTATTTTAAGAGACTATATATGCATTTTAGTCCCACATCGGGGAGTTTTTCTTCTTAAGTTGTATTTATAAATTATATAAACAAATTCACTACTTTTGTAAAATCTATGGGAAAGGGGTTGCTCTATATTTTAGAGGGACCCCTAAGAGAAAATATTTTATAGCGTTTCTCAAAAGTTCGATATTTTCCTTAACAGTTTTTTTCGGAGTTGCCAAGCTCAAGTTGAGCATCTACTACATATGCTAGTAGTAGGTGTAGTAGGTGTTTAATCCTGGAGATATCCGTCCTGTGAGGGCTATAACATCACTCTTAAGTGTATCCGGGCGCTAATGTCTTAAGGGCAATGTGTTGAACACGTGACTCACTCTGTTTTTCCAAAGTTTTGCCTTGTTGCTGTGCGGAGATCTGGGGAGCTCATCCGTCTTGTCAAATCTACACTTCATTATAAAGGAGCTAAGTATCAATAACTTTTTCTTATTTGATTTTTTCTTGTTTTTTATTATTGCACCCAACAATCTTAGGACATTATAATTTGTAATATTCAAGAATGGTTGATTGATTTGTGAATCATGGATGTTAATTATGGAGTGGAAAAACAAAAACGAATTTTTGGCCAGACGTAGAGTTTCGAGTTTATCTCTTAACCTACAAGGAATTTCGATGAACCCTTTTGACACAACGTAGTAGACATCCTGATACTTACCCACATAAAATTTCAGAATTTTTGGAGTTGTAAAAGTATTTTTTTGATATTTTACAAAACAGAGAAACGTTCCTGAAAAATTATGACGGGCAGAAATTTGTTGTTAACTAAAGTAGTTTTTACGGGGTAACCATGAGTTTTTTGAAATGGTGATTCAAACAAAGTTTGTATATCTAGATGTTATCTTCAAAACTCATATCTTAATTTCCGATTCAGGATTGTGGTTTGTGAGATGTGGTGTCTGCAAAAACGTCGCGCATCTGGCTGAACCCAAATCTTCCAAATCTGATAAAGGTGGGAACATCAAACACAACTCTAAGCGTAGCCTTCATAAGAAAGGTATGTTTCATAAAACTGAATCCCTCATTATTTTAGTTAAGGGTGATTGTTATGTTTGTAAAATTCCTGGCCATACGACACTAAAGTGTAGACAACATAAAACCTTAATACGTAGAAAGTTAATGCTATTTTAGTTGAAACAAATTAGAACGAGTTCTTTGACATGATGTCAGAAGTTATTTTAATAACTAATGTGAGATACTGGTGGGTGGACTGTGGAGACACTAAGTATGTTTGTTGAAACAGATACCTGTTCACCTCTTATCAGAGGATAAGGGATGTCGAGAAACTCAATATGAGTAACTCATCTGCGACAGAGGTTGCATAAAAGGGAAAGGTCGAGCATAAGCCCATATCTTTAATATTCTCACACTGAATGAAGTTTTCATGTTCCGAGCATATGCAAGAATCTTGTATCTTGTTCTCTTGAAGATGGTAAAAGATTGAAGATCTTAATTAAATGTGGAAAACTTGTTATAACTAAGGGCACTGATTTATCCAAAGAGATAGTTAGAAATGCATCGAGGGGGATGGGGCTTAAGCTCATAAATTAAACTTTCCATGAAGGATACTCAACCTTGCTGACTGGAGATCCCATGATCAAGGTTTCGAATGAGACAACTAATTTGTGGTGGGTAAAGGTAAACACTATCGGAGAATTTCATTCTCTCATGTCCCTTCCCTATGGTGTAGACGTGATAATGTGATCGCATCTCAAGGATGACTTTTAAGAAGTCTTAATGAGTTCTATAGTTTCAATTTAAGATTGAAGTGGGATGTAGCAAGAACACTCTTTATGGAAACTCACCTATCTCGAATGAGGAAGTGGGTCCGCTTCTTATGAGAATATGAGCTTTGATTCTCTAGAGCATTCTGAGAAACATGATATGTCCAGGGCCAAATTGGACAAAACGGCACGAGCTTGGAAGCACCCTTGGAGATATCATCAGTGGTTGTTATCGCGAATTACATCAAATGCTAGCAGTTCAAGACACAGTTCACTATCTCTAGCAAGTAATTCCGGTAATATCTCACTAAGCAAAGGTTCAAGACCTCATTGACACCTCTGCCTAAAATGGTATTTCATGCGCTTTTTATGTGATTTTCGTTTTGATGGTTTTGGTATTACTGGAACTTAGGATCTAAGGGTCACTAAGGGTTCACTAGTTCATTCTTTTTCACTTTCGTGAAAGTAACCTTTAGTCTCACTTGTGAGGAACTAAAGATGAAAGCTCTCTATACTATATGATTTTAGCAATCCATAGTATGATCCTAGGGTCATCACACTGTTGTGTGAGGGAGATGATGTTGGAATGGCTAGTATGACTTCAACATGCACGATCTGTCCGTCTGTTCAGTCAGTTCGGGTCGTGAGATTGGGTTGTTGATTTACCAAAATCTATCTGTGTCTTCGTGTTTTATTGAGTTTTCATTCATGTGGGGGATTGTTGGAAAACGATTACTAAAAATTATTTTTAAGGTTTTAATAATATTATAATTTATTGTTTTCTTTTGTGAATGAAAAAACGTATTAGTCACACATTGTGGAGTTTCCACGTTTTAATTGTTTTAAGAGACTATATTTGCATTTTAGTCCCACATCGGGGAGTTTTCTTCTTAAGTTGTATTTGTCAATTATATAAACAAATTCACTACTTTTGTAAAATCTATGGGAAAGGGGTTGCTCTATCTTTTAGAGGACCCCTAAGGGAAAATATTTTATAGCGTTTCTCAAACGTTCGATATTTTCCTTATCGGTTTTTTCGGAGTTGCCAAGCTCAAGTTGAGCATCTACTACATATGCTAGTAGTAGGTGTAGTAGGGTGTTTAATCCTGGAGATATCCGTCCTGTGAGGGCTATAGCATCACTCTTAAGTGTAGCCGGGCGCTAATGTCTTAATGGAAACTTGTTGAACACGTGACTCACTCTGTTTTTCCAAAGTTTTTCCTTGTTGCTGTGCGGAGATCAGGGGAGCTCGTCCGTCTCGTCAAATCTATCACTTCATTATAAAGGAGCTAAGTATCAATAACTTTTTCTTATTTGATTTTTCCTTGTTTTTGATTATTGCACCCAACAATTAGTAAAGACTAGATTTGTTCATTGTCTAGCTTTAACATTCATAGGTCCACGAATATCATAATATACGAGCTCAAGAGGTTGAGCAGCTTGTTTGGCCTTACCAAAAGGTTTTTTATAGGATTTTCCTTCTAGACAAGGTTCACATATAGGTAAGGAAACTTTAGCAAGTGAACCTAAATGGCCTTTTCAAGCTAACCGAGTCATCTTGTCATGTCTGATGTGGCCTAGTCTAGCATGCCAAGTTACACAGTCAATAACATTACTCTTACTAGCATGAGATACTAAAGCTAGCCTGAGAAAAATAGAATTAAACAAGTCTAATTCAAACAAATTATTACTTAAATAACCATGTCCAAACAAAATGCCATAAAATAATCAATCGTCTTCTATTTTAAAAGAGTACCCTAAACTAAGAAGTGCAATAACTGAAAGTAGATTATAATTTCAAGTACGTATAACATATCGTGAAGTGTTAAAATGCGTCCAGAGCTCATAGATACTTGTACGTGCCAATTACCACATCATCCTCACTGGTTCCATTACCATATAGTCTCTATATGTACCACGTGAAAGACGTCGACAATCTACGAACTTAATCTCGAGCTACATGTTTTGTTGCTCCCGTATCTACAATCCATTCAGGGAGAGAGTGAGCAACCATTACATGTGTACACACATATGTGTAAAAAAAGTTAAATGAACAAGATACCTTTTTCGGCTCAGTGCACTCACGGCCAAAATCTCCTTTGTTCCCGCAGTTACAACATTTCATCTCAGATTTACCTATTTTTCCAGCACGCTTGCCACGACGGTGCTTACCAAGTTTTTCTTCCTTTTCATCATCCCTTTGGCTATTGTTCTTGCATTTCCCTTGTGGTTTACGTTCACCTTGAGCATACAAGGTAGCCACGCGTGTCGCCTCTTGGCACTGAGCTTCAAGTTCAACGTGACGAGAGATGTCAGAGAAATTCTTTATGCTTTCATTATGAGTCCGAATTTGCTTCATATGCACCCAAGAATCAGGCAATGACCTTATCACTTCTAAAACTTGTTGTTCATCACTAAGAATATTCCCAGCAGATTTCAACTCACGAATCATTGACGATATCGTTCTTAGATGTTCTGTCATTGAATGCTTGGGATCCTTTCGGTAAACCTCGGCATTAAGCTTCGAAGTCTAGTGGTGGACGTAACACCAAAGTCAAATTTTAGTTAGTCTCACATTTGCTTGGTAGTAGGAAAATCCTCATTTCCAAAAAGATCATTGTGCATGCTACTCAACATAGTGTGGCGTGCACTTCAATCTTTCTTAATCCAGGCATCGTAGGCTTCAAGATCACGATGGTGTTTGGAAGCACGACCCTCTGTGGGTCGGAACATTTCATTTGTAAAGAGTTCTATTTGACCTCCTTCATCCAATAAGTAACGTATTTTTCTATGCCACACATCATAGTTCTTCCCATCAAGTTTGTCACCCTTAGTGAGATAAGCAATCACATTTTTGGTAGCCATTTGTACACGTTTATTGCACAAATATGAACATTATTATTATGCGTACATTCACTATAGTGTCTCAAAATCTAATTGATAAAATCATATCTACACACAAATTCGAGATCGAAAATTTCTCTAGACATTTTAATATGGTTTCTTTCAATTAATTTTGGACTAATAAATATTGGTAAAGCACATAACTTAAGCCAATAAAACCCCTTGGAATCAACTAACATATGATGATGACTTATTTATCAACGAAGATAAATAAGCTTGATATAAACAAATACATCATGTGGAAAAAAAAATCAGGAGTAACTTGCTATTGATTTTCATAGTATCCTGCTCATGAAATTGTTTTTAACTAATAAAAATAAAGAAAATATATGTAACATTTTGGAAACAAGAAAATCCACCTATTGGATTCTACCAAAATGCCTAAAAATTACATAAAGTAATGTACATTTTTGCGCACACATAAACTAGTATTTTTATTGAGCGGGACACTAATAATCAAAAAATTAATTTATTTATGTATAACTTATGATTAAAACAACATGATTAAATAAAGGGAAAGTTTTTTCTAGCCCAATTTTTCATTTCTTTATATTAGAAACCCACCATTAAGACTCCAAATATAAGAAACCCATAATTAGTTAGAAATATGGATTGTTTACAAAAATAACCTTATATCAAATTAAGGAAAATAATTTCATTTAAAAAAACGTGGTTAAAGTTGATCCTATAAAAGCTCCTGTGATAAAAACTAACTCCTAAAATAACTCCCTAGATAAACTCCCCTAAAATGACTCATTGACTCCTATGAAAACATAAAAGCCAACTCCTAAAACAACTCCCTAAATAAACTCCCCTAAAATGACTCATTGACTCCTAAGAAAACTCAGATGGAGATGATTTAGGAAAATTCCAATCTTGAAGCGAAATTAGTGAAAAAATTTCGCCCTTATGTGATATTGGTGGAAATTCCAACTTTTATACGATGAAAATTTTAATTTTCACCGGTATTAAATCAGACAAAATTTGTGAAAATTCTAATTTTCAAAAGGGTGATGGTGAAAATTCTAATTCTATTAAGGGTGAAAATATAATTTATCATTATAAAAGATGTGAAAAATCAAATTTTCTGGTATTAAATTAGACAAAATTTGTGAAAATCCTAATTTTCACAAGGGTGATGGTGAAAATTCTAATTTTATTAAGGGTGAAAATATAATTTATCATTATAAAAGATGAGAAAAATCAAATTTTCATAAGCATACGTACGAAAAATTAATTTTCATACAAAATATTTATGAGTCAAGAACTTGGGAGCTTTATAGCAGCAAACTCAATGATGAAATTGAAAACCCTTTTGTTTCTCTAATGATGGGTGAACAAGGAAATATTCGCCAAATATCATGTCAATCGCCTACAGGGCTACAGTATGCAAACCATAATCAGTTTGCATTGCTAAGCGTACCATTTTGGCATTGTATTCCTGCAAGATGTTGTCCCTCCACTAAAATAACAAAAATAAGTTTTTCAAGGTGTTTCTTATAAACTGAACTAGTGCTATTTTACACTGAGATTAGAACTTGTGTAAACAGACAAGTAGAATCAAACCTAATTTCTGATATCAAAATTCCACTAGTGTTTCAAGGTGTTTCTTATAAACTGAACTAGTGCTATTTTACATTGAGATTAGAACTTGTGTAAACAGACAAGTAGAACCAAACCTAATTTCTGATATCAAAATTCCACTAGCATCAACATGGTTCCAAGCGTTAACAAGGATTACTTAGAAAAAATTACTGATCATATAGGAGATCTATCTTCTTAGCCGATCGATGTATTCGTCACTGCCATATTTTTTCTTGTAGATCCACCATCTGGTGCATCCATATCATATTCAATAGTGTCACAGAAAGAACGCTCTTATTCCTCCACATACTGTTATGCGAAGGAGATCCATCTTCTTTATCCGATCATGTATTCGTCCCTGCCATATTTTTTTCTTGTAGATTCACCATCTGGTACATCAATATCAAATCCAATACAGTTTTACATCGTTGGATGTTCTGATTTTTTATTTTGCTCAATACGTAGAAGAACCCTAATAACTAATCGATCACACAGAAGAGAGAAGATGGAAGAATGAGAAAATCACGGTAGCTAGTCTAGAAAGATAGAAACAGGTTAATTAATGAGAATAACCAAATATCCCAACTTGACCGAAATTAATGAGAATAACCAAATATCCCAAATTGACGGATTGTAAGTGAAATTTGTTGCACCAATAAATTCTTTAATAAATCGTAATTTATAAAGGTTAATTTAGTCTCAAAAAAAGATATAAAACCTAAATCCAATTTAAACTATTAATCTTAACTGTACATTTTGTGTTTTGGGCTATAGATATATACAATCTTAATGATGGATTTCTAGAAGAGAGATGAACCAAACATGGGTTCCTCAGAAGTTTCCACATTAAATAAGTTAATCATACTTAATTTTTTATTTTTTTTTTGGATAAGAAAACGTGGTATTTTTTTATGGAAACCACATTTCATTTCATTCAAACAAAAATAGTGATTACATGATTATTTACAAGATTATCAAAACCCATATACAAATGACGACATCAATTGCAAGTACACCGCGAAGAGAAAGAGCCATGAACCGCAAAGACGTCCAATTTTCGTAGATGTAGTAGTGATGAAAGATGGTGTGAAACAGAATCAACACCGACCATTATAAGTGAATTTGTTCTTCAATAAGAGATACTCCAAATAAAACGGAGTTATTTGCCCAAATATTGTAGATTCAAACGAATTCGGGTGTGCCCTAAATCCCTCATGTTGAAGATGAATCCATAGCGACGTCGAGCAGAATCGTTGATATTCTTGATGAATCGAGAATAGCAAGCCAGAAACAACACGGAGATTTGAAGGAATCGCTAATAAAGCGAAGAAAAAATTGTCCTAAAGACAAAGAAAAAATCGCCCAAATAGCGAAAAAATGTGTCCATAAACACCCAAAAAATCATCCTAAAGACAAATAAAAAATCGCCCAAATAGTGAAAAAATGTGTCCATAAACACCCAAAACAACAAAAATAAAACCTAAAAATCACCAACTAATTTATTTTTATTGATAAAAACTAAAAATCCTTGCTCAAATCTAGTCCAAAAGGACTAAATCTGAGCAAGATGAAGAAGGAAGTTCTAAAGCTTATTTCTTTTTGGAGAGAGGAAAGAGAGAGAGAGAAAGAAAGATTTTATTGGAATCAATCCTTAATATTATTAATATCATGCATGTCATATTTGTATAACGATTATTACATTAACTAGTTGGAAGCCTAACAAGCTAAGATCCAACAACATACTACTACATTAATTGAACAGGTTGCCGTGTTAGCCTACCATCGAGCCTCATGGGTAACCTAGCCAAGGGAGCCGAAGCGGATGGGGGCTGAGATTGTGTCACAAGTGGGGCAAACTAACTCTACCTTCCATGTTAATTCCTGCAATATTACGCCATTGGGGGCTCGAACCTGGGACCTCCTGGAGCGCATAAATCTTTCGAAAACGGGGATGACCAGCTGAGCTAGGTGCCTGTTTTATTTTAATAAAATCAACCACAAAGGTGATGATTCCATCTTCTTATTTTAATTAACTCAAAATAACGAAAACGCATAAAACGACTCTGGTGCCAATGTTAATCACATATAATTAATATATATGTTAGTCGATCTAATCAAATATGGAAACGAGTTATTAATTCATATATTGTAATCGCTCCAAATAAGGATGAATTAGAACCGGTGGATCACTTGCGTTTCACGTTCTTGAACCTCCTAACTCGGCGATAAGTAGGTGCGACAAAAATGAGCACAAATTATATTTTCAAAAACTAAGTACCGTATAAAACCTCAACTTTCTCTTTAAAGGACACTAAGGGGTTTGGGTAATTCTGCACAACTAGGTTGTGTTTGGCAGCCTTGATATCCTAATCTAGGTTGGGTTATCCCTTGAATAACCGTATATTGTATTTGTGTGAGTGTTTATATCATGTCAAAAAAAAGAATAGTGTATCCTACCTAAATTTTAGGAGACTAAAAAGGTGGGATTTTGGAATTCCATGTAAAACCTGGAATACCTTAATCCTTTGCTAACTATTTTGAATGCTCATTTACATACTATCTTGCTAGTTTGCTTACTCTCCATACTTAGCTTATGTCACTCCCAACTTCGAATTCTAAGTCAGCCGCCCTAAAATCCCAAGTGTGGCATACTGATGGACCACTTTACACACTCAAACCGTCAAGCCAACAAATGGAGATCTGGCTATTGTATGGAGCACATTAACAATAATCCAAAAAGAATAAAAATTATAGTTAATAAAATAGATAAAAAAGTTGTCACTCTAAGGAAATTCTTTAAAAATAAAATAAACGAAAATTGTTCTTGACACGTAGGTCGACTAAAAATAAGTACTAAGCATATATGGAAGAAAGCTGAAGTCTAGATTTAAAGATAATAAATAAATATTGTCGCTAACCACCTTACGAAAGTGGAAAGAAACCAACTTTTACGAAACGGAAAAGAAACCTAAAATTTATGCAGCTCCGCGATAACGATTTCATGAAAAAAAATAATAAGTTGGGTTAGACCCCAACTAAAAGTAGTTTTTCACACACTTATAACCTTTATATATAATCTAAACAAACCCGAAATTCGTTGTAAAAAAATATATCGCAAAGTATGAACAATTTATAGACTGATCTTTTAAAATTAGTCATGCCAACCACTTAAAAGTCTAGTACCTAGCAAATGAGTAAAACCGTAATTGATAAGAAAAACAACAATTTAGAAAAAACTCAAAACAAGGCTTCCCAACCACTGGTCTAAATAAATACAAATTTACCGACTTCCCCTCTCTCTATTTTTCTTTCCTCCAGCCGTTTAGCGTTCTGTATTAGCCCTAATATATTCCACTTAATTTTCTTACTGTGTATCAGAAAATTACGTGTTGTCACTCCCATACAACATAATAGATCCATATCTTTTATTAGGCGATTTCACGGTCATCGTCATAATAACTTTATGGGAGTCGAGCCAACTACGGTCAATGGACAACAACCAACACTATTTATCTTTGCATAACATTCCTATGTCGACATTGCACACGTACAACCACACTTTTGTATCACTAAAAAGAAACCAAGCAACACGCCACCCCCAATAACCACTGATAGATTGCACTACAAATAATCAAATTCATCTTCTGCTATCCTTCCCATAACTTGGAAGACCAAGACAAACACATTGAATTATTACTGTCCAAAAGAAAACAGTAGTAATCTGTACAGATCTAACACTTAAATTAGTGGCATTCATGAAAATCATAGCACACGCCACTCACTCCTACAATTTAATCCTACCAAATAGGGGCCTATATATTATCACTAGCAAATCTTTAAGAGCAACTGCAGTGGGTGAGTAAAACTAAAGAGCAAAAACTAAAAGAACAAACTAAAAAAATTTGGTTTACTCCGTGCTGCGATGCTATGTTGCACGAGCAAAATTTGGTCCCATCAGGCTCACTTTAAAACTACGCCCCATTTCATTTTTTTTTTTTTTTTTGTAATTCAGACGTAACTTTGAATTACGCCCATCATCAGGCGTAATTTAAAAGTACGCCTCACCATCAGGCGCACTTTATACTTACGCCCCACCTCAAACGTAAATAATACCTACGCCCGGTGTCAGGCGTACTTTTAAATCACGCCCGACTAAAACCAAACTAAAGACCAAATATGGTTTGGTTTTTGGTTTTACTCTGGTTTTTGATCTTTACTCCGCTCGACTGCGTCTGGTTTCTGGACCAAAATTTTAGTTTTAGTCTCCCGCTGTGGATGCTCTAATGTCCTAGATATTTCGGAAAAAATTTTGAACTCCCAATGCGATTTCAAAAACGAGTTCGCAGCATCACAGTCGTTGAATGTTGCAGATATGACATCACAGTCGTTGGATGTTGTAGATATAACATAAGTTCATAACTGTGGTTAAGTCATGATGTCATATCTGCAACATCCAATGGCTGTGATGCTGAGAATTCGCTATCAAAACTTTTTCCAGATATTTCATCTAAGCCTACATCAACAGTTAAAAAATTATTTAGAAGTGTACAGGTCCTACATATGACGAACATCAATGGTTGACTAACCATAACTGACACTAATATAGGACCTGTACATTGATGTTCAGTTATGGAGCATAGATAATATTGATGACATGGATAATAGCCGTATACTATATTATCTATGTCATCATTTGTGTACACGGAGCATAGCGATGGGAAACAAATATCTAGAGGGGCATTTAAACAGACCGGAAGCAACTAGAGAAAATTAGGCACAGGCCCAACTCATGGATAACCCATAATATGAGGCCCCTAGTTAAAAGAGTTTTAAAAACAGGCCCCGAATTAAAAAAAAAATTAATGAAAGCGAAAAGACTAAATTATCCTCGAGTATATAATAGACATCACCTACCTTTTTCTCGTTCAGAAGCCATTATTTCATTTACCAGGAGAGAGAAAACAAATCTCACTCACTGAAAACAGAAAACAAATCTAGAAAAAAAAAAACCTAAAAATCAAGAAATCTTCCTAAATCGATCGAGATCAAAAACTATTCATCATCTCAATAATCTGTCAACTTTTTTGGAATCTGCTTTCGATCCGTATTTGATTTGTTTCTCGATATGTTAAATCTCGGTGTATTCGATCTATTTTTGCATCATTCGTTGTTTGATTCAAACTCCTTTTTTGAACAAAGAAGAAGACGAAGAAAGAAGAAGA
>JAJJWW010005666.1:0-21498 GCA_023531295.1 Papaver armeniacum | reverse complement strand
TGGCTATCTAGTTACCACTAAATCCCCAGCTCGAGTGGAAATTCACCCATGATAATCCTTGACGAGCTGCTTATAACTTTCCCATTTAGCTCGATCCTGGTACTTTAACATGTTACGGTAACAATATCCAACTTTAACCCGTGCTTGTTAATGTTACTTGCTTATAACTAGTTTTTATGCATAGTGATCTGTAATTCGATTGGTTCCTATGCAACAATGATACTTTGTTTAGGAGGGTGTGAACTTGGTTGGCTTTTTGTTGTATAGGCTCTAATTGTGTACTTAAGCGACTTAAGGTTAATGCTACCTCAAGTTCAAGAAGTGAGCTCTCCTAAATAGATATTGAGTTGTCTCTAATCTCTATCAGAACTAGCAGGAGGAATAAATTTTTATTTTGTACATGCTAATATAAGTTCTTATGCAATAATGATATTGATCCGTAGTTTTCTTATGCAACAATGATACTTCGTTGGAAGGGTGTAAACATTATTTGTTATCTATTATATAAGCAACAAATCGGGATTCGGTAATGCTAACTTAAACCTGGGTTGGTAAGGTCTAATTGCATGACAAGGTCTCTTCTATAGGCAAGAAAGATAATCCTTGATTCTCCCTTATAAGACATTCTCACTATTTCTTCTTGCTAATTACGAGCATCCAACTCGGAACCAATTGGCAATGATACGAGCATCCAACTCAAAACCAATTGGCAATGAGTGGAGAGGCCCTAAGGGATTATAAACCGCAGGATCTTAGATTACCCGGACAATGTGGGACTAATAATCTCAACACTAATTCTATCACTATATCATTGTTAGTATCTGTCTATACCGTGTATGAAGTACATGCTGTTCGGTTCACTTGTGGATTATAATAATACTAAGATTGATTACATTTACCGACTTAAGGTATAGTTTATCTCATAGTTAGGTGAAATTATGATGATTCGGAGGCTGAAAATATAACAAACACAATTTCTTATGCAATGATGATCGTCATCTATAATGCTTGAATGATTGTTTTGCAATAATGGTACTTTTGTGTTAGAAGGCTGCTAATGTAAAAATGATATTCTGCTCTAAATGAGAATGACACATTGATCTGTAATTCTTTTTATTTGCTCGTGCTTTATCTTTTGATGCCTGTTAAGTTATCATTGTTGCATGAATGCATGAATGTGGATTCTGTTAGTCTTCATATTTTGAATAAAATTAATCATCTAGATAATGACTGAATAAATTTTGTGCACTAACTTGAGTCATTGTTTTGCTTCTTTTAAACGGTACAAAGTGGCATCTCTTGCTCGTAAGTTGGCGAACAAACTTCCACTCAAGAACAGAACCTCGCACGCTTAATAACTAGTAGTATATCTTGATCCTCTTCACTTTATTTTTTAAATCAATGTGAACTATTTTTTTATTTTAATTTTTTCTCATATAAAGATTCTTCACAAAAATAAATAAATTGTAACTCCGACAATTATTGTGGTTAGTTTGACAGTCCAAGCTCCCAATGTCTTGCGCTTAGTTGAGGAGAAGCTTATCTGCAAGTACTTATGGGCTATGTTATTGCAATCACCAGTGGTGCAAAAATGGACCTTCAAAGATTTTCCGAATCTTTGTAACTCGACCATCATTGTGGTTAATTTGATGAGTCCTACCACCACAAGTATCTTGCGCTAGTCAGAGGCGAAGCATCATTGCAAGTTCTATGGGCTATGTTATTGCAATCACCGAGTAATAGAAAATGGACCTTCAACGACTTTCCGGGTCACTTGAAGCGGGAAGTTAAGGAATTAGATATTTGAACAATACAAGGTGCATGATGGAGCAGACAAAAGTGGTCCAGAAACTTGGCATATAAAACCTCAATGGATGAGTTTTTGAAGAAGTGCAGAAAGTCTCATAATTGGTTGCTCTGCCACCTAGTTATACTTGTACTAGCTAGTGTTCAAATTTCTGTAATGCTAATTGCGAACCAAATGGAAAGAAAAGTGGAACTCGAGATTTTGGATTTAAAGTTGAGCTTGAAGTTGAGCGAGTGAGTCCAAATGTGGAACAAGCTTTAAAAGCAGGAGGCTTAAATTCGTATCATTCTCTCTAATTTGTTGTTATTGGCTTTCCTTCTTGTAATTTTTGACCAATAGAGATAACAAGCTAGGAGCCAGGGTATTGAGACGGGATTTCAAGTGATAGACAGTTTGTGTTTCGGTCCGGTAAATGGAGAAAAATATAGCCGTTTGACGGTGGACTTAGTGTGTTTTCTTATTCAGTCTACTAGGTATCACCGGGGCCTTACAGCCCGGGCTCAACCTCTGGTTAGTCATATGCGTCATGTAATTTTCGGTATCCGGCATATGGTTTCTGGATTGGCAAGCTCGATGAAAATATGTTATCCAGGTATTCCACCGATATAGTCTGGTTTATGTTATCTAGGTATCACGATTGGTTATTAGATGATATGGATTATTTCCAGCGTCATATATATTTAGATGATTATCAGCATCAATGTATATGTATACATATTTCCAAACATGTTTTCCATAGTAGCAATATTAATCTTGTGTAAATTTTCATTGCGATTTGGACATTATGATCGCTGTGATAAAATATATTTGGTGTGCTCTCTTATCTTTAGCAATCTAGAGATAAATGACGATTATTAATCTAGGCATGTTTTTACACCTACCCACCGACGTGGGAAGCTCAACAACTTCATTTGGAATTATCACTAACCTATAATATCTAGAATATGAATATTGAAATATTATGGCATGTGTAAAATATGAAACAAAATGGTAAACATAATATTATCCATATTGATATCATTACTCAGTTTTTGCAAAATACATTTTTACCTCTCACGCCTATCTAGGCATATATAGCGATTAAAATCAAAAATGATGTATTTCATGATGATACTCGGACATGCTTCAACGATTTATTCGATATCATTTAGAGATATCGCATAATTTAATCTTTGCCCATAATAACCTGTAACTCCACAAAATGGTCTTTTAGGATCCCCATAATTAAGAAGTGTTCAATCAACTCCTTCGAAGAACTTCGTCCTACATAATTAGCTTAATCTGTCTTAGGAATTTAGCATGTGGATCCTTTTGATCAATTCCACGAACATCTGGTTTTAAATTTTTCTTTGAGAGTCTTGAACGTATAATATGCAGCACGACTTCTCAAGAAAAGTAGCAAAACAATTCAAGAAGAAATAGCAGTGGGAAACCTATATTCAAACTTACGCACAAACTTGCGACTAAAGTTTAGCACCGCCATTTGAGAGAGAAAGGTCCAATCATCCGCCCGCATGAAACCAATTACTTTCTTACGAGGTTTGTATCTAACTACTCGGAAAAATTTATTGTGTTTCGCGGTAAAAACGACTGGAAATAATTTTTGTAGGATTTGGTGACCCTTGAAGTTTGAAACCAACACTATTTTCCTAGCTTTTAAAGCGGTTTGGTAACCATGATGAACATCAGGAGAAGTTCAATATCTTCATTGACTTCAGAATTTCATACTTCAAGTTTTAGCAGCCAATACTCCTAAATATACCACCAGCGACTTGGCTCCAATTTTATATTGGTTTTGGCATATCTTAGAAATAGTCAATAGACTTGCCAGATTCGTGTAATTGTTCATCATGGAGATATAATCCCTAATCAAGTACTTTTTTATTAGTTTCCTTATGGACGTATTACCTCTACACGTAGTTTATCGTATATAGTTCACTGATATTATGTCTGATAAAATAATCCTTGGAATCGCAAAACTCAGTCGTATTATTTTTTTGTCCGCATTCAAAATGTCGAGGAGATTCTTGATAAGGATATGCTTTGGAAGTAAGTTTAATATTCAGAGTACACCATCAATGTTGACTTATAGTCTTCTACAACTTTTCTAACTTTCTCCACTGACTTACTCACATCGTATACAATTTTTTGTTGTCCGAGAAGATGGATAGCTAATCGTATACATTAGGTTGTTTTTGGTGTGCAACGAATGACCATATAAACGTCATGTAGACTCTGGTGGTCCAGTATATCTTGTATTGATGTACTACTATGTCTCATCACATTCACTGAAAAATGACGTCACATCGTCATGACCTTTGCAGGTATATTTATGTATGTATTTGAAGATCCTTACTTCCCCACCAATTTCAACATTAACGTGGCTACCAAATACTCTAGAAAGTTATGGGTTGTATGGAATAACATTTTTATTGCTTACTATGTATTCACCATGAGCAATTACCTCCTTCTCATCATCGCACGTCGATAGATTTGATATCCACCTTCATCCATGCTTGTACCATTAACGTGTTTCCTTGGATAACATTTATTGCTTGTCTTTCAACACCCCGTATGGTCGACTATCGGCCTCTGCTGCTAAGAAACCAGCCCATACCAAGCATTATGCGACGGTAAACTCCTAAATTAGTGGGCCGCGGCATATTACACGTGCCGCAGAAACAGCTCTCCAACCATCCATCTTCGCAGTATAGATGGAGGGTGTAGATGTAGACTAAAGGGCCCTGAGCATGTCACACAATCACCATGTGACCGCTCTACACACTTGACCAATCGATCAAAACCAACCACGATCGGTTACAACACATTCGTCCGCCGAAGAGCATGGTCGCACTCCGCTTGAAAGCCAAAATTAGTGGTTCAAGCCATCACGCGCGTCCATCTTCTCCTAAGACGAATGAGGGTCACGTATCAAATCGGCGTGTCCTGGTCATACCAAAGATGACCACCGTGGGCCCATCTACCCCCTCATGTAATCGGCCAAGGCATATCATGCCCGGTAATCCAAAACGCCCGCCCAAACATGCGTGGTTACACTTCCCAAATTGCACCGAGTCTCGACCGCTCAACTTCACCGACGACCGAAAGGTTAGATCACGTTTTCATGGGATAGTCGGGTATAGGCGTGAACACGCGACTACCATCTTCACGTCAAACCCGGTAGAGGCCAAGGCCCAGGCCAAGTTAGGGTCGTCTTGGAAAACGCGGGCCGGAAGAGTGTCTTGTGTGACTTCTTGCGTATCAAACTTATCGCAAATCAATCTAGACCATCCTCTTTTGGTCAAATTCAGGGCTCAGATCCCAGCTTTCATGAGGAACGGAATACAGGCACCTACACCATCATGCCGTCAACACGCATGTATGGTCGGTCCTCTCAAAATCCTTCCCATGCTTGGTTTCACCAAGGTGAGAGTGATGCTTGCGCACCTCTTCAAAAACCCTAATATTCATTAATCAGTCGAGATGAGTGTCTCAAGGCTCATCTCGTCCATTCAACTTCACCGCCTTGGTTATACAACCCCCGGTCGGGAGTCAATTGGTCGCAAGGCGTCATTACCCATCACCTACCACACCAACGCAAGACCGTGCATGAAATACGCGATACTTCACAAGTATCGACTTTCCGAATAACGCAATTATTCAATTCAAAGATTACATGCCCCATCTTTCGTGGATCCACGTCCACATTCAGTTATCAATCATGTCACAACCGGGGGATACATACCTTGGTATTGGTGCAGGCGGTTTACAAAGCGGCGTGCAACGCGCTCATCACAAGAACGTGTTAGGAAGTCGCCCAGAGGCGGTTAGAGATGAGCAGGAGAAGTGGGCAAGACGGTCGTGTATCACCGACACACAACTCCACTACTCCATCATTCCACTACCTCCACTTCCCACGAGAAACGTGAATAAGGCTCAATGACTTGTATAAATAGGTTCTCCGCCCTATTTCAAGAAAGAGACAGAACAACACAAGTTCAGACGACAGAAACCAAGTGTTAATACAAAAACCGTATTAAAACACTCAGAGCCTGCTTGCATCAACCGTAAGCTTGCTCATCTTTCTGTTACAAGTCATAAGCAAGCCAACACCTTCATAATCTCAACACCTTCTTCGCTTCCCTCCCTAAGATCAACCCCATCTCCTTCACTTTCATGACCAAAACAAGTCCTGGGAACGCCCATTTCTTGGTTTAGTAGGACTTACCTGGTCGATCTCTCGAATCTACAAGCACTCACCGCGCAAGGCATTTGTTGAGTTTAGATTCATTCTTCATCCACACCAAAATTACCAAATTCTCAGAGTAGTTTTCACCCATCAATAATTGGCGACCATGTGGGAGATCAATCCGGTTGTAGAAATCAATTTCTCAATACCCAATCCTGTTTGGCTAAGTTCCGAGATGGTTGGTCTTAGGACTTCCTCAACAAATTAAATCCCGGTCAAGTTCCTCCAACGAGGATACCCCTCTTCAAACGGCCGTGTCTGCTTTGGCGCAACAGGAGGAATCCCAACTATGAGCGAGTTGGCCTCGGACACTTGAGACTCGGGCGAGGAACATGGAGCTGATCAAAGCTGATAACGCATATTGACCTCCTCATCAAGATGACATCCGGAAATGAGCGTGCCGTAGACCTTTACAGGGACTAGTTCCCCTCGTATCACGGTTTACTACGAACCGAGGCCGTAGATCGGAAGGCTGTGTCTCTAGTGGAAGACTTGTGTGAACTCTTGCACCTCTCAAAGGATCAACTGCGGCAGAGACGTTTGTCTGCGGTCAATAAAATAGCTCGGGACGCACACCTTGCCGCTTTCTCGTCCGTGAGTCTCAATCGCATCGAAACATCATAAATAATGTTACATTCACGGAAGATGACATGATGGCGTAGGAAGGTCACAAATCGGTGGAGCCATGTTACCGGCACATCAAGGGTTCGAGGAGTTGGGAGGGCCCCGTCGACACGGGAGCATCTTCGAATGTAATTACTCTCGCACTCTCAAGACAAACCAAGGTCAGCCCATGCAAGATTGTACGACAGCCCACCACGATGACCCGACTTGAAGGGGAATCAAACCAAAGACATACGGTATGTCAATTTGAATTTGTGGTAGGACTGTTCGATCCCACGAGCAAAGTTTGGAAGCATAGAAAAAATGGACTACCTGATACTTGGGAGATCGTGGCTTCACCACAACAAGGTCATTCCTTCGACGTATCACTCGCGTGCACGAAGATCAAGCTAAATGAGAAAGTCTCCGTATTCCCGCATCATTGTCTCCGTACGCACCAATATGTGGAGTGGGTCGTTGAGAGCCGAAAGATGCTCCGCAGGGAAAGTCCGACAAAACCCTCACAGCACTCCATTACCCACGTGGGCTTCAATCGTGAGAAGACCGACTTGCATCGCCGGGGGCCAAACACCACGACACGCTCTCTCCGACGAGACGTCCGTCTCCAACCGAGTGAAACTGACCCGTCATCCTCACGCCAAAGGGAGCGCTCTTTCGAGGCAAGCCGTGATCGGAAGGGAAGACAATATCCCATGGGCGCATTGTTAGCAATTAGCAGAGAGACCACCCGCTCCGCCCCAATTGGATGTTGCAAGAACGACGGAATACAAGAGGAGGTATTGGACGCCCGCGAGCGCCTACAAGACGGAACGATTCTACGACCGACGAGCTCGAGATTGTTAACATCGGACCGATGAATCTCCCGAGGCCGGTCTCTGTCCCAGTTCGACTCTATCCGCGGACGAACGAACGAGTCTTGTTCGATTACTCAAGGAATACCAAGATGTGTTCGCTCGGACGTACGAGGAAATGCGATGCGGGCCAAAAATTGGTCACCCATCACCACGTCATGCCCGGATCCAAGCCAATCAAGCGATCTCCCAGGCAATTCGGACATGAGGTGGAAGAACAAATTAAGAATGAGATTCGAAGTTCTTGTTGCTTTGGCCATCGACCTATTCATCACCCGACTCCGGTTAGCCAATGTGGTCCCTGTAAAAAAGAAAAGCGAGACGTGTTCGATGTTGCGTGGATTTCGTAGACTTGAACAAGTGTCGCCCATGACTATTTCCTTGCCTAACATCGACATGTTAGTGTAGCGCCACTAGCGGACACGACATGTTTTCCTTTATGGACGGCTACAAACAGGCCATAATCAAATAAGGATGTATGAGCATGACGCAAGTAAGACAACTTTCCGAACCCCTCTTGGCAATTTTTACTATACTTGTTATGCCATTAGGTTTTTAAAGAATGCCTACAAGAACATACCAACGTCTTATGACTGACAATCTTCCACGACATGATGCATAAACAAGTGTAAGACTATGTGGATGATATCGTGGTCAAGTCAAAGTGCTCGAGCTGATCACACCAACGTCTTACGGCGAGTATTTGAGAGATGTATCTTATACAAGTTAAAGATGAATCCTTTGAAATGCGCTTTCTGTCTCCTCGAGCAAATTTCTAGGATTCCAAGTGACCCGAAGGAATAAAAGTAGGCAGAGTCAAGACTGGGCTATCCTCACAATCGCCTCCCCGAACCGTGAAAGAGCTCCCGAGTTTCATGGGCAAGGTAAACTACATCCGGCGCTTCATGCTGGTTTGGCCCAACTTACCGCATCATTCACCCCCTTGATGAAGAAAGGAGCCGACTTTGTTTGGACCGCAACCCAACAGAAGCTTTTCGGAAAGTTCAACCGAATACTATCATCTCCAACCGTCATGAAATCTCTGTACAAGGGAAACCATTGGTCCTCTACACCGCCTTCGGTGACACCGCCGTAGGGGCTTTTACTCGGGCTCGGGAAGATGTGAAGGGAATTGAACATCCACATATACTATTTCACTAGAATATTGAGAAATGCCGAACTCCGATATCCCAGGAAGCGGAAAAGGGCGTGTTGCTTTAATCCATTCCATTCGAAGTTTAGGCATTACTTGTTATCTAATAGGGTGATACTCGTGTCTAAATCCGATCCTGCAAAGTTTTTGCTTTCAAAGCCGGTCCCCGCCGGGAGGGACGTGCAAATGGCTTCTCCAAATGTCGAACTAGACATAACGTGTGCATCGCCTAGAGCTATCAAGGGCCAAGCGATTTGCGACTTCTTGTGACATTTCTGGAGAAGGTACTACGGGACTACATGAAGAACTCCCCGGGAGAATTCCCGAGCGTCTACCTGCGGAAGAAGAGGCGTGGCTTTGTATTTTGACGACTCCGCTACCCCTAGCGACAATACTGGAGGAGCTTGGGGCGTGGTGTTGGTCTCTCCAACCGGAGAAGTATTTTCACATTCCTTCAAGTTAGACTTGAATGCACCAACAACTCTGCGAATATGAAGCTTTCCTCATAGGGCTTTCAATAGCTAAAAACAAGCGGAGTCACACGTCTGGAGATAAGAGGTGACTCCCAAGTTCTTCAGAATCAAATGAACGGAGTATATGCATTAAAAGAAGTAACACTAGCCCCGTACCGATCGGAAGCTACGGAGGTTACTAAACTACTTTGCCGATGCAACCATAACCCATGTCGGTCGCAAACAACAACAAACATGTTTGATTGTCTAGCAACATTGGCTTCAAACCGAAGTTCGAGGGGCGGAAGAAACTTTGACAATAAAAGGAGAACCATAGAATCGACATGGCTACCGCAACACAAAGACACCAAGGCCGACGATTGGCGAACTCCGATCATTCGAGAGCTCAACATCTCACTCTCCCAAGGAAAGGTCGAGTCTCAAACCCCGCAAAACTTCTTCATGCTTCATGGTATCTTTGTATTATCGGAATCGAGATGGCTCCCTGTCAAGATGTACGGGAGGTGACGGCTTCTAACCACAAACTGATCGTATTCACAATGAAATTTGTGGACAATCATTGGTGGTAACGCTTTACCGGCGACTTCAACGCTCGGGTTATTACCGCGTAAATGGAGGCTCAATCCATTTGTTGAAGTCCTGCTCGTGCCGCACCACCACACGGTGGAGATTTTTAATGTGAACCGCACCGGGGACTGGAGAGAGCCCTACATTAGCTATCTCCGTGATGGGATAATTCTGTTGGCACAAAAGGACGCTTATTAAGATGGAAACGGAGAGCCAAGCGGTTCCATATTCCATGAAGGGATCCTATACCGCAAGAGCTTCGAAGAGGTGATATGCTACGCGTCTCGGTTGGAGAAGAAATCCCGTCATCTTTGAAGCCGGCATTACTACGAAGGAGAACATCAGGAAGAAGAAACTTTTTCTCCAAATACACGAGAGAGATACTATTGGTAAACCATGGAGGATGATGCGACCGTTTCGTTCAAAGCCGTCACACATGCCAAATTCATGGGAACCTTGTTCATGCGCCTTCTACCCCTCTCGCATTCTATAAGCGACCCATGGCCATTCTACCGGCTGGGACCGGACATTATCGGGAAGATCAATCCACCGTCATCGGCGGCACGAGTACATCATAACCGCAACTAATACTTTACCAAATGGGTAGAGGCCATTCCCCTACGAGGAACTATAGGAGCAACAATTGCGCTTTCATTAAAGAATACATCATTTGTCGTTTCGCGTGCCCAAGCATATCATCACGGATAATGGCACTCCCTTCGCCAACAAGCGGAGTGAGAGTTACTTGAGGAATACGGCATCAAACAGTCTTCTCCACCGTCTACATCCTCAAGGGAATGGGCAAGCCGAGAGTACCAACAAGACATTGATCCGGATCATGTTCGAACGGTACCCGACAATCCCAGGGAATGGCATGATCGATTACCAATGGCACTATGGGCATACCGTACGTCACCTTGAAGCTCCATTGGGGTTTCTCCGTACTCACTCGTCTACGGAGCGGATGCAATTCTCCCGGCGAGATCAAAATCCCATCGACCAGGATGCAAAGAAGAACCGGGATCCACCGAACGAGGCAGGGTCTCGACTCTAGAATCGCAGTTAGACACTACGGATTTTAGAAGGAATAAAGTGAAAGAAACGCTCGGTGTACATGAATCGAATTTCCGGAGCATACAACAAAATTGTGAAACCACGCGTTTTCAGGTGGGAGATTGGGTTTTAAAACGACCAAACACATCCAACAAGACATGTCTGCACAAAAATTCTCACCAAAATGGGAAGGTCCCTACGCAATCACCAAGGCTTACAATACCTAGCTACTACAAGATCGTTAAGGTAGACAAGAGTCAAGATGGAAGCGATCATCAATGGAAAGTGGCTCAAGGCATATCACGCCCGACCATTGTCATTGTGTCAACAATACAAACATCTATTTTCATTACATGTTTGAATCATCAATTATATTGAGAGATGTAAACCAATGCAATTTATTAAAGATGTTCAAAAACTTTGACATAAATGTCATTAACAATAAAGGGAGTCTGACTTAGAAGAGGCCATCTAGAAGATTATAATTCCTTGAGAGCATCATTCGCAGTCTAACTTGATATCTCTCTATTCTTTTCTTCCAAGTCCCGCACGGCGCTGCTCCACCTTCTCGATTCTCGCGGCGAGCTTTCTCCTCTTCCAAGATAGCTTTCATTAAGGGAACAACATTGCGAGGATACCAACTCGATCAACCTTGATGACATCAAGGCGTTGCCGTAACCGGCCCACGTTGAACTTCCTTGGATTCACGGGTAGATACCATATTCTCCCACTTTCGAGATTTGATTCAAGAACGTTGAGAATAGAGATACTCTCCATCTCATAATCATGGGAAGAAGGCGGTTTACCGATGACCAAAGCAGAGGAACAATGTCGGACCACATTCTGGTCGCGATATAACCGTACTTCCTCCACAACTTGGTGTACAAACCCACAAACTCCTTCCGCACCAAGAATCCCGCAGGCATCCCGGTAGGCTGGAGGATAAGCATTTCATGCGAACATCGAATGAAAGACCCGCATTTGGATATTCATAAGATGAGACACCCATGTCGGCGTCTTCGAGGTTCCACGGGGGTAGGCGTGTTTGAGTTTGAAGGAAGAGGAATGGTCAAGTCACCATCGTCGATAACCGTCACACATGTTCCGCAGGGGCATCCTGCAGAATGAAGGGATTATTCACCCGATTTGTTATGAAGAACAAAACAATGTTTGAGAAAGGGGGAAGAGACAAGCCGGTATGATCTTCTGACTCAAAGAATACGAACATGGGACCGATCACGAAGCTCGGACGAGTGTCGGCACGTTTAACGGAAGATCTGGATGGTATGAAGAAGATGATCCTTTGTTGTTAGACATGATGGGGAAATAGAGTTTTTGCGGAAGCTCTCTGTAAACGGATCAAAAAATCTCTTCACCCGCATAAATGCCGAGGAAACCTAAAACGATTATGGCGCCCGATATATGAGGATTCAACGCCGACCAAGTCGGGATTTCTTTTTGGGCCCTAATCAAGAACCGGAAGAGCATCTGGACACAACGATTCAATCGGCAATGTGCAAGCACCCGCCCCGAGAATCCGGTAGAAGAAGAATCCTATCCCCCGGCTCAAACACCTCGAAGGGCGGTGAGCTCATACATGTAAAAGAGGAACCAAAGCGACTCAACGGATCAAGTCCCAACCCCGTCGCATCCTTAATCAAGACCAACCAGTTCTAGGGAAACGCCCGACAATGTGAAACTATCCATTAAATATGTATTCACTCTAGCTTGTCATTCGTATGTCACCATCTCATGCCTACCACACAATGGTGTAACCATTATGTGCTAGGCGAGGGGACTTAATGTTGATGGTGGATTTTCGTTTAAGGTTAAATTTGTAAATAACCGAGAAAACTCATGCGCCGACATCTTGTAAAAGATAAAGCCATTTATAAAGTGTTGGATACTCCCTCACTTAATTCACCAAGAATGGAGCATGTAGCAACAATCCCATTCGTGAATACATGAAATTCCTCAGGTTGGAGCATGTAGCAACAATCCCTCCTGTGAATTTCATATCGGCCCTTTGTATTTCGATTACTCATTATTAGTGTGGCATGACGAGTCGAGTGTTACTCTTACGAGTAACACGAACCTCCAAGCATTATAATGAAACCATGTACGAAATACCCGTCGGAGTTGATTCTGGAGGTGTGTTATACTAGCCCGAGCCCTCTCGGTGTGTTATACTAGCCCGATTGAGCCCCTCTCGTGTGTTATACTAGCCCGATTGAGCATCCGGCACCGACCATATCGGTCCGGATATGATTGATCGCAGATCATCCAACTCCACAAGCATGATTGGATGACCCGGATCAATTCCTTCACCCCCAAGCGGTATGGAATACACACGGTCGACCCCGCATGGTCGACTATTACTCCTTTGCTTGCCAAGAAACCGTCATACCAAGCATTATGGACGGAAAACCTAAATTAGGGTTTGCGGCATATTACATGTGCCGCAAAACAGTCTCAACCATCCATCTTCGCGGTATAGATGGAGGGTGTAGATGTAGACTCAAAGGGCCGGAGCATGTCGACACAATCACCATGTGACTAGCCTACACACTTGACCAATCGGTCAAACCAACCATGATTGGTTACAACACATTCGTCCGCCTGAAAGAGCATGGTCGCACGGCTTTGAAAGCCAAAATTAGGGTTCAAGCCATCACGCGCGTCCATCTTCTCCGGCACGAATGGAGGGTCACTGTATCAAATCGAGCGGAGTCCGGTCATACCAAAGATGACCACCGTGGGCCCATCTACCCCTCATGTAATCGGCCAAGGCATATCATGCCCGGCTAATCCAAAACGCCCGCCCAAACATGCGTGGTTACACTTCCCAAATTGCAAATTGATCTCGACCGCCAACTTCACCGACGGATTGAGTGGCTTAGATCACGTTTTCATGGGATAGTCGGGTATAGGCGTGAACATCGACCTACCATCTTCACGTCAAACCAGCCTAGGCCAAGACCGACCAAGTTAGGTCGTCTTGGAAAACGCCGCCGAAAAGAGTGTGGCGCGCGGCTTCTTGCGGTATCAAACTTCTATCGCAAAATCATTCTCGACCACTCCTCTTTGACGGGTCAAATTGAGTGGCCCAAATCGCGCTTTCATGAGGGAACGGAATACGGGCACCTACACCATCATGCCGTCAACACGCATGTATGGCCTGGCCCTCTCCAAAATCCTTCCCATGCTTGGTTTCGACCAAGCTGAGAGTGATGCTTGCGCACCTCTTCAAAAAACCTAATATTCATTAACGGTCATGAGATGAGTGTCTCAAGGCTCATCTCATCCGTCAACTTCACCGGCTTGGTTATACAACCACAGGTCGGGAGTCAATTAATCGATGGGCGTCATTACCCATCACCTTACCACACCACAATCGTGACATGAAATACACACGATACTCACAAGTATCGACTTTAATAACGCATTATTCAATTGACGACCATGCTATCTTTCGTGGATCCACGATCCACATTCCAGTTCATCAATCATGTCACAACCGGGGGATACATATCGGGGTATTGGTCGCGGTTTACGACGTACGGCGTACAACGCGCCATCACAAGAACGTGTTAGGAAGTCATGGGGCGGTTAGAGATGGGAACGGGAGAAGTGGGCAAGGCCGGTCGTGTATCATCAACACACAACTCCACTACTCCATCATTCCACTACCTCCACTTCCCACGAGAAACGTGAATAAGGCTCAATGACTTGTATAAATAGGTTCTCGCCCTATTTCAAGAAAGAGACGAGAACAACACAAGTTCGGGGACGATGAAACCAAGTGTTAATACAAAACCGTATTAAAACACTCGAGCACCGCTTGCATCAACCGTAAGCTTGCTCATCTTTCTCGTTACAAGTCATAAGCAAGCCAACACCTTCACAATCTCAACACCTTCTTTCGCTTCCCTCCCTAAGATCAACCCCATCTCCTTCACTTTCCGCCGAAACAAGTGGAACGGCCATTTCTTAGTTTAGGCCGACTTGCAATGTATTGATCTCTCGAATCTACAAGCACTCACCGCGCAGTGCATTTGTTGAAGGTTTAGATTCATTCCTCATCCACACCCCAAATTACCAAATTCTGCAGGAGTAGTTTTCACCCATCAACAAGAGTACACTATCAATGTTGACTTATGTCTTCTACAACTTTTTTGACTTTCTTCATTGACTGGCTCACATCATACACGATTCTTCGTTCTCCGAGAAGAGTGGATAGCTAGTCGAACAAAGTTAGGATATTGTTCGTGTGTGCGTCGTGCGGCCTCTAGTGGTCCATTACATCTTACATTGATGTACTATTATGCCTCGTCACATTTCATCGAAAATTAACGTCATTTCGTACATCGTCATGATCTTTGCCGATATATTTATCTAAAGACCATACTTCCCACCAATTTCAACATTAATGTGGCCAATAAATACTCTAGAAAATCATGGGTTGTATGGAAAACTATTTTTATTGCTTACTATGTATTCACCGTGAACAATTACCTCATTCTCATCATCACGTCGACAATAAATTTGATACCCACCTTCGTCCATGTTTGTACGTTAACATGTTTCTTTGGATAACCTTCACTACATTTTATATTTTTCATGTATATAGATAGAATCCTTAATACATGGACCATATATGATGTACCATACATTTCCTAAGAATGTGAAACATTGGGTCGATTTTTCATCTGAAAGTCGCTGATAAAAATGTTCAACGGCTCATTGTTCGATTTTTTCAGAAATCATCGCCGCGTTTTTGAATTTCAATCAGAACGCGTGTGTAACCGCTTTGCCAAACATTTTTTTTCTCGTTGTCTGCCACTAAATGGTCCTTTTTAACTCAAGGACACGTAGGACGATCGAAGCATATTGTTGTGGCATGAACTTCGTCTTTAATCTCCACCCAATTGGGATTCACACTCATTGTCCGAAAGATATCTCGGGTGTTAATTTAAACATGTGGTTGCCATTATTCTTAATATATCTTAATCATATGCCGATGATGGCATGATATGGCTTACTTCTTTCTGCTGTTTCGTCCCATCATACGAACATAACAATCCACCGCCCCGTATCTTGGATTTTCATAAAAGATAGTATAGAAGATTTGGTTCGGTTGATTCCCAAGTATTTACTAATAACTCTGAAAAAAAGTTTTAGCTCTTAGAATGATAAAATGCTTTCCCGATCCGTTGGAAAATATGGAAACTCATCAAACTATTCGAGCGATCAATATTTAATATGCTCTATAGAAGTATGAGGTCAAAATCGGACTCTAGAAGTATCCAGTTGTTTCATTCCAAGTTTCCAACTCACCACTATGGAAATAGCGGGACGTACGTAGTGCAAGGGAAAGTATACACTCTCGAATATGACTTCCATTGCTCATTCCGATGATGCACTCCCAAGCTAATTTCACATAGAAAGCTCTTCATATCTTGCGAATTACATGATAATTTATCAGAATTCTACTAAAAGCAACAATGTTATCCTAATCTCAATATGAAACGCTGCAAATGTTACATTTTTAACACCTTGCTAAAAAATGTTTTAGTTTTAGCAAGGTAACTCGAACTAACACTAAACTTTAGTAAAATAAAAAGCCTATCATACATGTTTAGAATATATAATGTAGCATTTCATGTTTGACACGGATAAAAGATAAGTTCTTATGCAAGTGTGTAAGAGAACTTGACTACTTGAGGAAGGAGAACCATAAAATTTTCTTTTAGAACAACCACCACATAACTCATCAATGATTAACCCCCCGAATCCCGATCCCTCCATCTTTCACTTTGAGAAACCGTTAGAATTTATCAAATCCAACCTTTTCCTTATGTCACCATCTTTCTCACGCCTTTCAACATCATCCGAACATGGGTAAGTTCGCTCTCGGTTTTCTCATCTCATGTCTAAATACTCGAGATTTCCAATTTTCATCTCATCTCATAAGAAAGTGAAACACCTAATGGGAATAGCGATTCAAAAGTAACAAATCCACATTATCACGCCTCCCTCAACATCCATGGTCCAATTACCATAATGTCACAAAACATTTCACTCTTCCAACTTCTTATCTAACAAAAACAGAATGTGATTAAATATCCCCAAAAATAAGTCTGCCATGCATCAGATTGTTCTACAATAGAGAAGATGGGTAAAAAAGAATCAACTCGAAGTACTGAAACGATTAATGATGTCCGACTATCAACATATTCTACTCTAAAGGGAAAGTCTTGAAAACAGTGTTAGCATTTGATTGATAGAAAACAATGTATAGAGATAAAAGGTTTTTTACATGTACACCTATGTCGCACTATATATCGGTATCTCGGAAGCATGTGAAGTTAAGTTTACTCAAATAACTACGCCATCTCAAGGGAGTCGAACCCACAACTACATGGTTAAAGCCACGCGCTCTGCCATTTGAGCTAAGAAAGCAAGAAGAGAACGTGCACGACACCCCGCTTATACACATTTAACCTCAACATTATGGTCTTAAGTTTGCTTCGTCTCCCCCTTTACGAACCTCCATCATCTCTCAGCCCATCCTCTAGCTCCTTAGTGAAACCTATGTTATGCATTGATATCAAAGATATACAAAAACCCTTCAATCGCTAACAAAACTCGTGAATCCTTCTCGTGCTTCAAAGATTGCTTGTGGTATTATAGGTAGTTATATTAGGTGATGCCACTAACCTCGCGGGCGATCTTGGACATGTTCTATAATCGATCGCTGAGCGATTTTCCTCATTAAGCGATGATAAATATAGGTAGCATTCACTTGTCATATACAAAGACGATGCTAGCAACTCAACTACCAATACCATGGTAATCCGAACTCATTCACCACGAAAAAGATGTCAAAATCATTGATGCTAAAAAATCATTGTTATAAACCATGGAAAAAAATAATATGCCAACCCCACAAAGTTGAAATAGATCGGACGAAAACATTCACAAAACTCGATAAGATAAAGTCAACGGAAATATATAGGGATAAAATAATCTTACTAACCGCATCAACCTCTCGCAGTACCATAGAAATGCTATCGGGCTACTAATTATGTCATTTGTCTAAGATAAACACCTCCGGCCATCTCGTCACATCGAGTTAGTATACCCCCACAAAGTTAAGCAAACTAACACCTTGTTATGTTTTATATGCCGACGCATTGAAAATTTGATTTGGTAGTAACATATCATCAATAACCTCGCGTAACAAACAAGAAAAGAATAGATACCTTCCGCAATACTATCTAAGCTCTTGCAAGTTTGTTGCGCTTTTAACTATTTTCATTTGTTTCACCAAGTTCTCTTTCATGCTCGATATGTGCCAGAAGCAAAATATGATAAAGATACTTGATCGTAATACCCTAAGTAAGATTGTCAACCGTTCTTGAGGGAACAATGCAATACTTTTTCTCTTCCACAGATTGCGACAATTGTTTACTTTGCTCTTAAGTATCTAAAAACGAAAAATACGCCAAAAATGAAGAAGAAAAAGGAAGTCAAGATCGGTCCTATAATGCATATACCATTAATTATTACCTAATTAACATAAATGAAGGTAAGATGCGTTGTAGTCTAACCTAAAACCAAGGCCTTAACGCCATAGTAATTCAAATGTATATAAATGACACAACATCAATTCTATAAATAAGCCCGAAAGAAATTTAACATTGCACTCAAAAATAAAAAAAGAAAGGACTCCGCACTTTGAGAATACAATCTTGATCATCTCGCATCCCGGTTCTTATATTATCACATTAGTTTTCGTAAACAAAATAACCATTGTTGTTGTCAGACACCGACATGTATAACGGGACTATCTTTATCCTCGTCCGATTAATCGGTTAATTAAAAGATATATCGAGCCTACGATTAATGGTTTGATTATCGAATATTCAATTCTTCCTTCAACTTGGAAGAGAGATTCACAAAAATTATTTTATATGTAAAATTCTTTTGTTGGGCGACAACAAATCAAGATTAGATGGAGAAAGAGAGCTTCAGTCAACATAGCCTAAAGCTAAGATCCATTCATGCCCACTTCTATTCCTAAGAGCCCATCATTCTATTAAAGGACGACGGCTACTTTCGGGACATTGACCCAGTCCCTCTAAGGAATGAAGCAAGGAAGATAAGGTTCAAGGTGATTGATAGCGAACAATGTGATTGATAGTAAATAGTACCAAAAATCAAAAAGATTTATCCTGCATATAAAAAAAAAATCAAATAGGTATCACAAAATAATCTTACCTTTTTGGTATGCTTCACCTGGCAGGCTTGTCAATACCTAATCAGCAATTGAAGAACCTATGTACAGAAATCAAGGATTCAACTTACACGGTGGAAAAACATGACAATGACATAACAGAAGTAATAAAATGAATCACATAAATATGAAGTTCCTAAACCAAAATTCATATTTGAGATATTGTTGCTATGACATCAAATTAGATACGAAGAACTCGAACGGATTATCAGAAACCAATTGGCGAGATGAAAATTTACACTCTTACAGGGAAGAAAATTACCTTAAGGCTGAATGTGTCTTGTGAAGATCATGAAGATTTTAGAATTCTGATATGATTTAGCAATAAAATTGAACAAAAGCGAAATATTTAGCAACCAAGAATGAAATGTATAACTAAAAATAATATCAACTCATTCAACAATTCTTTTCCCAGTGAGCCGAGTGAGGCGGAAGCCAAAAAAAAAAAAATACACGGAAAAATGATAAAACCAAACCAAGGAAAGAACAAAAATATTAAGGGGTCAGCGAAACAACATAAGTTTAAATTTTTTGGATCTGGTTACTTAAGACCACAAATATAAATTAACGTCTTTGACGATTGCCCTAAATAGTTCCCTTAACAGGAGATCTTAATTTAAAGATAGTTGAACCCAAACAAATGAATTGATTAGTCATTCGGGCAAATGTGCAAGTGAATTGATTCTGCATACGTTAAAGGTGAACAAATCCGCATGGTACTTAGAAAACACCTAAACCCATATGTTTCTATATAGCTCATCACGCACCATGTGTTGAACACGTTGTACGCTAAATCAAATTTCTCTGGCAACTACTACCAACTCTAATGCCTCGGGGGACACTTGAGAATAGTCCCACCAAAAGTATTGTTTTACTCTCCTTACATGAGAACAAATCATGATAATAAAATAAAGATTTTAGAGACGCATGTGAGTGATTAAACATCATAGCGCGACCATCATTTGCTACTACAAACAATATGGGCATGGCAATTTCTGGATATGCAAACTCAAGTTCGGGAGTTCTTAATCGTGTCAATAAGATGGCACTCTACCATGCTAGAACCAATCAAGATTGCATGCACAAATTAGTACATGGAAATATAAATCGAGGGGATTGATTAACGGTGCATATTAAAGGTGCAAATCACTTAGCAAAATAAGTCACCCACTCGCCTAAGGAGATCAATTTACACATCCGTGAATTATCTAGCTAAGGTTGTGTATCTAAGTGAAGCATTACCTTCATTGAGTTAAGAGTTAATTAAACCAGGAAAAAGTTGTCTCCATCCTTGATTATGGATAATGGTGTAACATTCCATCGCCCGCTGCAGAAGTCCCATGCACTCGAAATAATCAAGCCAAAAACTTGTTGTTTCTAGCCTAGTAGAATGAGATAAGCCAAAAGATTGAGAGTCTTATAATCAAATTAAGAATGTTTGGCTATGATCTTCCAAAAAAAAAAAAAAATATCGTAAAATTATGTATCTACATCGAAACAAAATGGAATGATGTCTTATGGATGGTCCAAAACCAAAAAACAAACAACAAGTTAATTGCGAATAAACATACCAAAGTATTAAAGACCGATACGAACTAAATTGGTCTTCAATTGAACCCTTTGTGCTTTGTAGATTCACTTGAACATGGAATAAATTTATAGAATATTTGGTGGGTGGAATTTGAGAACACGTTCAAAAGATTAAGTGTGCCCTTGAAGTCTTACCTTACCAAAAGAGACCCTAAAATCAATCCTCCATGCAGATGGAATATTAGATCAACATCTTTTCTATAGCAAACCCCCTCAACAATGATTATTGATCAAGAAAGAACTTAGCTATATTCAAAAATTGATCAAAAAGATTGCATACAAACATCAAATCAAGACACATTAGAAATATAAACTTACTAATGCAATATAAACTTACTCTAAGTCCACTTTTTGGACAACCAAAAAATTGCAATCTTAACTTGCATCGATTTCCTTCCAAACTCAAGGAGTTGCAAGGCCTTCCTTCCATAGTCTACGACTTTAATTGATTTGGTAAAGTCCGCAAAATCCCTAGGATTTTTAAATTTTGATCGATTAGAAAATACCCAATATACCAAAAAATTGAATGAAAAATCAAATTGGAAATCACAAAAATCTTACCCCGATAAAACACTAAGATTTCACGGATAGATTCTACCAAATCCTATGATCTTCAACCTCAAATCCTAGTTGAATAGTCACGTAATTAAAATTAGTTAGATCTCATGAGGTTTCAAAAGGGCAAAGGTGGTGCACATTTAAGAATTTGTTTTGTTTGTTTTTTTGCATCGTACGACACATAAATTCATGATTAAGAATCGGTAATGTTTGCCTCTTCAATCGTAGATAGAATCGAAAAATCGCGTCTCCCGAAATCTCGTTCACCTCACCG